>ML829613.1:57704-77724 GCA_009831015.1 Picea engelmannii
CCCCCCTCCATTAAAGGCAGAACGGAGGGGGGGGTCCGACCTGCACTGTGGATCGTTGATTTAAGCGCTCTGTTTAGAGCCGTCCAGATTTGCGCCTGCATTATGACTAACTCGGACCCCCCCCCTTCCATTAAAGGCAGAACGGAGGGGGGGGTCTGACTTGCATTATAGACCGTGGATTTGCGCGCTCCATCTTGGACCGTCCAGATCTGCGCAAAAGGTATTGACGGCATCGGACCCCTCCCCTTCCTTAAAAGCAGAACGGACGGGGGGGTCCGAAATCGACCGTGAGCCATTGATTGCTGCGCCATGATCTAAGCTTTTGGAAAGTGAAGGAGACATAGGTGGGGGCGGAAAAGTCATATGTGGGGAAAAACTTAGGATAAGGGTATTTTCATGGGTTTTCTTTCGATATTTCTCACACACACCACCAAGGGGGATATCAATTCAATTGCATTTAGGCATTGGAGCCATAGGGTGGAATCTTTATCGTTCTGGCTTCACTTGGGCAAAGGAGACAAGGCAATTAACCTACATCCTAACCTACTGTCACAAGGCAATTGACCCAGATTAAACAGTTGGGTCAAGATTTTATTCTTTCTAGGGGCTACCTGATCAGGATTAGATGGTCTGATTAGATGTATTCACTAATTCCAACCTAGGGGCTATCTTATCAGGATTAGATGGTCTGATCAGATGTATTCACTAACCTATCAACATTGAAAATTTAAAAGAACTTGGTCATGCTTGGAAGGTATGACCAAGTTGCTATTATTGCATGGGGCCTTTGCTTCAATTCTTTTCTGCCCTCTTTTCTCTTTTTCTTTTTCTTTTTCTTTTTCTTTTTCATTTTCTTTTTCACAAATTATTTGAGGAATGCAATATCATTTGTGAACTAGATTACCAGATGCAGATAATATCCAAGTCATAAGATGATTCCCATAAATTATGGGGTGATAACAGGTTGCACATTCCTTGACAAAGTGCCACTCTGTCTCCACCACACCCTTATTGCAGAATATGTAAGTTCTCTCCTACCAAACTTCCTTGGGTACCTTCCACCTATTGATCTCACATCTAAGGTGATGTGAACCCGTCCTCAGTGATGCAACTAACAATCTTGCTTTTCCTTTAATAGATGCCCCTAAATATGTTTTCTCGCTATGATCACAATTTGGATTAAACTCCTTGATGTAGTATGTTTTTTTATGCCCACTGTGATTGGTCCACATGTCAGTCCTACTTTTTTCATTCATGAACTTTTTTTATTTCTTCCTTGGTGTTAGGACATTCATGCAACTTGATATTCCACTTACTCAACCACTTTTTATTTTGCTTCATCCAAGTTTTCTTCCTACGATCTAACTACTCCTCCATGGATAATTTGGGCCAGCGTTGGTTATCCATGTTTTCCACCTTCTTTAAATAGCTTATTAATTTGGTTATCATTGTCGACTCCAACATAAAAGTACTTGTTTCAGCTAAAAGAATTTCATGTGAGACTGTGGCTTTAACTTTGAGATTGCTAGTAATTAATTGCTTTTGAATTCTTTCTAGTTGTCTCTATCTGCAAGTTGACATGCTGCTTCCCCATATTTCACAACCATAGAGAACAATCGGTGTAACCAACAAACCAAAGAGGTTTTTTTGGTTTTCCAATCCCAAAGTTCTGCTTTTCTGCACCTATTTTGGAGTAAGTATGACGCTCTCCACCCACTTTGTATCCTTTTCTCCCTACAAGTCTCCCAATTGAGATTATAGTGGAAGTCAATCCCAAGATATTTGTGTTCTTTCACTATCTCCAATGGACTCCCTTCGAAAAGAAAGGTGATTGGTTTGACTTTTCTATTTAAAGAAAAGATTATAATTTTGATCTTGATAATGTTTAAAGAAATGTGATTGGTTTGAATTTTCTATTTACAGAAAAGATCATGATGCTTATAGTGGAAGTCAATCCCAAGATATTTGTTTCTTTCACTATCTCCAATAGACTCCCTTCGAAAAGAAAGGTGATTGGTTTGACTTTTCTATTTAAAGAAAAGATTATAATTTTGATGTTAATAATGTTTAAAGAAAAGGGATTGGTTTGACTTTTTCTATTTAAAGAAAAGATCATTATTAGTCCCCTAATGTAGGAATAGAGGGACTCTAGCGATCGATAAATTGTTGACCTAGCATTAGTTTGTGCGTTGACCAGAAATATTTCGCTATTGTCTATTGTTGAAACAAGGGAAGTGAAAATATCGATTTTTATATAATAAAAAGTATCATGTTTGTCAAGATCTGATTGGACAACGGATTGGAGGTCTTATTGCCGCCTTCGCTATTCCTAATGTAAAATATGTTTGCATTTCCAAAGTATTTGGTAGTATATGGTCTTTTTGAATCATAAATTTTGTTATGCATTCGGGGAACGTGGATTAATGCTAGCACTAGTTCGAATGTTTCCCCTTAGCATTTTTTGTTGGGTTGAATACATTATCCACGATATTGCTATGTCTGATTTATGCTTTATTGTTGCATGCTTCGAGAGAATAGTCCTACCATGTTGCATCTTTTCTTAAATGCTTGCACAGGCCTACGCCCTTCGATGGTCCTTACTGTCTTAATTGTTTACCTAAGAGCTCTACCAGTCTTAAATGTTTATTGTACAGATGCCTTGCAATACAGTTTTGTTCATGGCCAGCATCCCTGCTCTTGTGCTCCATCCTTGTTCGTTGTTTCATTTGATGATTTTGGTTCTTGTTTGATTCAACTTTGCAAAGTTGAGGTCCTGCACTTGCAGTTCGAGCTCTTCGTGGTTGTTCACTGGTTTGTTGTTCTTCAACTTTGCAAGTTGTTGGACCTATTGTTGCGGTTTGCATTTTTTTGGGCACTGAGGTCTTCTCATCCTTTGTTGACAAGTAAGTTTCCCTGTTCTTGGTGATTTTCAATATTCTATTATAGACCAATTTTGTCTGTGCTCTTAGTTTCGTTCCTGGAAACAATGCGTCTTCATATGGTGGATGTCACGTCCATAGTTTTTCCGAAAATTGCAATGCAGAGGCCTTTATGAAAAGTGGTTAGGAGCTATCAAAAGATGGAACCATCGGGCGGGGTGTAGACGTAGTGTATGCTTCTACTCCGTGGGTCGGAAAACTGCGTTTGCCTGTTTTCTTTCTGCTGAGTTAAGTTATGGTTTTATTTTTTTGCGATCTTTCTTCTGTTTGGTTCAGTTTCCAGCGTCGGTCTGTTTTCTTCTCATCTTCTATGGAAACTAGAGGGATTCATGTTGAGAAGAAGAAGGTTTAAAGATACATACGGGGATTGGTGTGCTATTTTGCTTTTCTTTTTTATTTTGCTAGTTTTTATTTTTTTTCCTGTGTTTTTCTCTGTTTTGATAGAAACTGAAAGTAGCTAGAAAACATCTTCAAAATGACAGTTCAAAAGATGAAACAGGTAATAGATGTTGAGTCATATGAAAAAGATACATAGTCCATTGGACATGACAACATTGACGTGGTTTTGCATAGGAATGGCCTTTTTAGATTGGATGCATTCTCATATACTGTTGGGGATTTCCTTTTCGATACATTCCAGGTTCTATTGCATTTCCAATATTTGTCGACCGAGCTGCGCAATGGATTGATAGATTATTTCTTGGCCTGTTTTAAAAATGGCGATGCTGAGACTTTGCAGTCCTATGAATACGAAATGGAATCTGATTTTCTTCGGCAGTTGCATGGAATACATAATGTGGCTACGTATTTTTCAAAGATGCGGTTGTTTGCATCTCCAGCTCTTCCTACACATTAGAGGGGACTTTGGGGAGATACATTTTGTATTCGGTGGCTGTCTAACTGGTTGAATATTTCAGTTGGCATATGGTCATTGACAAGAAAAACAAGATATCTACTATTCAACAAAACTGCATCTGACAATCCATATTGCATCTTGTTCCATGATGTCAATGCCCTCAATGGCCATTATGAACCACTGCTATACAAAAAAATGTCCATATGCAATATAGAAGGTCCTCGTATATACTTGTCTGTTATTTGCAAAGACCTTCAATCGCAATGGAAACAGATTTTGGATGGCATAGATTGCTATGGTTTACAGCTGGCAACAAATGTTGTGTCTAGCTATGGAGATAGTCTGTTTAATGCAATTTGTTGTTTGGTAACAGTCGACTTCGATGTTCAGTCGTTGCATCTTTACATTGTACAGTCCTTCTGCAATGGGATTATAGGCGGCAACGAACATGCTTTTAGGTGCTTGCATCAGCACCTTTGCCCATATCTCGTGGAAAATATGCCAGTAATTAGAAGTTGGCAGGAATACATTGTGAACATGGCGCTTCCATAAGAAGAAGGGAATGGAGGGTTGTATATTCTATTTGCAATGGTTGTCTATGGTATTCAGGGTGAAGATCCAGGTTTGGTCGGCCTCGCCAGCTAGCACTGTCCATTCCTGGGTTACCGATTCAACTTATGATCGAATAATTCACATCTTGTCGTTGAAAACAGATACATCACATATCCATTATGAACCTTTGCTTGGAGATATCGGCAGTTCAGGGTTGAGTGTGCATGCCACCCAAACGACATCGAATCTGCATACGCGTGGAATGCTTTTTAGTCAAAACGAGAGTACTCCCAGTTGTGATATGGGCAAGCAGGGCTTGAACAAAAAAAACATGCGTAGAATTCAATTCAGTTGTGATGAGGCCATAGAGGGCTTAAACAAAAAACGTAGAGTAAGTTATCACAATTTGAAAAAAATTATTCGTCAAATTCGTTCGACTTATGATAAGCAAATAGAGGCCTTGAACAAAAAACGTAAAATAGTTTATGAGAAACTGGGTGAGAGTGAAATTTATCCCAATCGCCACTAGGTCATCCCTCCCTTGGGCAAGAAACGTAGAGTAAGTTACCACAACTTGAAAAAAGTCATGCGCGAGAGAAAAAAAATGCATTGCTACACTTCCTTTTAGAGAGAAACTCACATATGACAATGTAAAGAAATTTGTTCGTGCAGAACAGAACATAAACATGTGCGCTTGCATATCCTAGAATAGTCATGCAACTGTGGCAGTTCGTGGTGTACATGAAAAACAGAAAACAGTTTCTACCCATACTTCCGTACGAAGAAAAAAATGCAAGACAGACCTACATAAAACAAATGAAAGACACTCCTTCCATTGCATGTGCAATTTGTGAACAATTGAATTTTTCAAAAAATAGTAAGTCTTTCATGCCTGATTTGCAAGTTGAATACCTCCGGCTAATAGCCCACGATAAACCATTTTACAGTGAGAAAGTTTGTCTTCCATGCAAACGATCGCTTGAAAATGGAAAACTACCACAGTTTGCAACCCCTGACCGAATAAGATGTAATACACCACTAGCAGATGTAAGTGCACTTACGGAACTTGAGGAGAGACTTGTCTCTCTACGAATTGCATTTGCTCAAATCAGACCTTGGGGCTATAAGCGACCCCAGATGGGCTTAACATGATCAATTATTAATGTGCCTGTTCAGCTAGATGTTGTGCAAAAAGCGTTGTCACAGTTCATTAACAATACAATTACAATCGTTGTGGCTCTGAAAAGACGCTTGCAATACAAAATTGCATATCAGACAGGCAAAGTGCGTGTGCATGCTGTTATGAAAGCATTAAAGGAATTATGTTCCAGGGCCTTGTACAAAGCAGAGAACATTTGTATAAATGCCAACTGGAACAATGTTCTCACAGAAGAACATGGCAACTCTGCAGAGACTCTCGAAAATCCTAGTGATTATGATACAAGTGATGAATCAGAGACTGAAACACCTACTGAAACATTGGTCCATGGATTCACTGATTCACAGTGCATTCATGACTTGTAAGACAAAATTGTTGAAATCGCACCTGGCGAGGGGCAACATCCACTTGGAATATTCAAGGACAAATTCTTTGAGGAAATGAACTTTCCAACACTGTTCTACGGAGATCCACGTGGCATTGATATTACAGAACGATTCAGTTATCATAGAATAGTCCGATGGGAGCTACTACATTCAAGCAGTTACTTCTCCTGTCACATAACAAATTTGTTTTTCAAAACAATGCGCATAATAATAGAGCAAGTTTTGTCCTGCATGTGGGTCCGAATAAGAAAAGGCCAGTTACAAGGAAGAAAGTTGTTGGCCAAGGATGTGAAGTACAAAGTAAACCTAGAAAAAATTCTGAAATCTGATATTGGATACATAGATTTCAAGAACATCCGCACCTCTCCTGACTATTTGCAACAAAACAAAACAAAAAAAATTGCAATGATTCGGCAATTGGGGCCGCCAACATTTTTCATCACATTTACAAGTGCAGAGCATTGCTGGGATCCATTGGTGGCTGTCGTTTCTGACCTGAATAGTAACAGGAAACGTAAAAAAAAAACCGATACACTGGAAAATAACGACATTGACTACCTCATAAGAAAAGATCCGGTGACATGTACTCGACACTATAGACATAGAATAAATTCTTTGAGACAATTGATATGCCATGATGAAATGTTTTTCGGAAAAATATTGGACTACTTTTTTGTGGCTGAATTCCAGAATAGGGGAAATGAGCATGACCACGCACTATTGTGGATAGAGGGTGCACCAGTCTATGGAGCTGATAACAATTCAGAGATCGAACAATTTGTGGATAAATACATAACATGCAATACAGATCATTTGGAACCAGACCTTGCGAAAGTCCATAGACATTACCATACAAGAAGTTGTAGAAAACGAAAAAGCCCGCATTGCAGATACAATTTTCTCGTTCCGCCAATGAGAGCTACAACAATCATAGAGCCAGTTAGTTTAGAGGACAGTGTTGTTGTTGAGAAATCTAAATCCTTGTTCGCATTTCTAGAACAAGGAGGATTTGATGAAATGATGAGCTTTGATGCCTTCTTGACATAGGTAAATCTATCAGAAGATGAGTACATCCAATCCATACAAATAACGCTTAGGCAACCAACACTTTTCTTTAAATGAAAACTCTCGCATATTTGGAACAACAGTTTCTCCAAGGACATGCCAGTTATGTGGAAAGAAAATATAGATGCACAGTACGTGTTGAATGCATATGCTGCAACATCCTACTGCACCTTGTATATGACAAAGATTGACAAATCTATGACATTTGAATTCAGAAAAATACGCAAAGAACACGAAAGAAGTCATATTGATGCCATACAAATGATACACACCCTTGACAATACATTGCTTAATCTTCAACAAATGTCTGCTCAACCAACAATTCACATTGCCCTTTCTTTGCCCCTCACTTGTATTTCAAGAAAATGGGTCTTCATAAACACATCTCCACTTGAAAAACACACATTTATGCTTAAACCATCGGTTTTGCTGCAACAAGAACCTGAAAATTCATAGGACATCATATGTCGCTCTATTATTGATTATTACATCCAGCGTCCATCTCCTATTAGGCATATCTACTTAGCAGAATTCGTATTGCATTACAAAAAAAATGGGACACCCATATCAAAAAGAAAAAAACCCTCTGTTATACGGTTTGTCAAATACAATAAACATTGTGACTATGAAAACTATTGTAGAGAAAAACTATTGTTGTACGTTCCGTTCCATGAAAACGAAGAGACATTAATACATAACTTCTCTACATGGGAGGCTGTGTATGTTGCCTTTGAGACTATAATGCATATCCATGAAGCTAGATTTACCTACAACGTTAATCCAACATGGGGCGATCTAGAAGTTGCACTTAATGACCTAGAAAACCCTAGCGATCATGATGAGACATTCAAAAACCCAAAAACAACTAGAATTCCTTTCGAGTCCTATGACTTACAAGCAGATTTTCCTCGTCCTCCAGCGGCTGAAAGTGAAAAACGTATCAACCTTGGTTTTCAAGTTACAAAACATCCTTTCCTGATTGAAAATAATGAATACCACAGAATAAGACGTCTTTTGAATCGTGAACAACAAACAATTGTAAAGGACATTGCCCTTAAAAAATGGTTGAACATGAACAGTCTTATGCACGTGTTCCTTACAGGCGGAGCAGGAACAGGCAAGACATTCACAACTAAAGCATTGTTCCAAACACTTATACGAATCTATGATTCAAATAATTGCTCTGATCCTATGAAATCAAAGGGCCTAATAGTTGCATACACGGGAAAATCTACATACAATGCTGGTGGAACAACAGTCCACTCTGCATTTTTAATGCCTTTTAACAAGTCATAGTTTCTTCCACTTAGCAAGGAAATGTTGGATACATTATCTAAGCTTTACGAGGAACTCCAACTTGTCTTTATAGATGAAGCATATTTGATTGGAAGTCGCTTCTTGTATTCCATTGACAGTTGACTAAGAAGCATAAAACATGTGCAGACCAAATACTTTGGAAACATTGACGTGATCTTCTGTGGCGATCTTTACTAGGCACAACCCATCCAAGATTCTTCGATATTTGAACAACCTATCGTTAACATGGAAACAGTGACCCATGACTTCTGGAGAGACAATATTAAATGCTTTGAGTTGCATACTACAATGCGCCAGACAGATGAAACATTCATTGCAATTATGAATAGAATGCGCACAAACAACCAAACATATGATGACTTGACCTATATCAATTTGAGGTGCTTATGGCCTGCACCAACAAATCCAACGTTCCCTTACCTGTTCTACAGAAATAAGGATGTTGCAAAGCGTAATAGCCACATGCTGTCGCTCATGCCTGGCGATAATATCATCATCAATTCGATTGACTTGGAAGAAGACAACCATGGAAATGTCCCACGTCATGAACATTCAGTCACTTTACCTTTGCACCTTGCACTGAAATTAGAAATGCTAATTGAAATATATGCCTGTAACTATGATTCGCAGGATGGCTTGGTGAATGGTGCAGATGGAATACTGAAAGGTTATACGAAGACAGAAAAAGTAGATGTCCTTTGGATTAAGTTCCATGAACCGCATATAGGCAAGCGATAAGAAAGCAAGTTGTCTTATCTATATAATTCAAACACTGCAAGCAATTGGACTCCTATTTTGCGAATATCAAAGCCAATATCGACATCAGCAAAGACAGGTCGACTAAAGATTCACAAACAATTTCTGATTAAACTTACATGTGCACGTACAGTCCACAGATCACAAGGCCTAACACTTGATAATGTTGCATTTCAGCCTGCTGGAATTCAGATACATGGACTTGTATACACAACATTGTCCTGTGTTAGAAGCATAGACTCCTTATATTTACTAAGTCCTCTGATAAAAGATAACTTCATAGTGAAACAAAAAGTTGATACTGAGATGGAATGACTGAGAACCACCGCAAAATGGCAACTTCGTTATGATTACCAATCCATACAAACAAATTCATTTGTATCAATACTCTCACTTAACACACGCAGCTTAAATGCACACATGGATGATACACTGAATGACTATGATTTAATGCAATCCGATATTCTATGCTTGCAGGAAACACACATGGCATTATGCATGCAGAACAAACAATTCCCAAATCACAATTGCATATCAAGTTACATTACACATGGGGTGATGATACTGGTGAAAAAACATGTACCAATTTTGGACCACATACATATCGAAGAAAAGAATGTTGAACTGGTGCTTGCCAATTTTTTTTCCCATGGAACAGAAGTTGCAATACTAAATCTGTACGTTGCTCCCCATGCAGCATTCTCCAACATAGTAAATGTTGTTTCCAATGCATTGGACCATTTCCATGTGAACGGATCCATTGTACTTGTAGGAGACTTCAATATTGACATGCTACAGAATACTGGGAGAACAAAAGAATTACAAAACTACATGTGCAAATACAGTCTTCGGTTTCTTTTGAACAACACAACCCATCTGCAAAACACACTTATTGACCATGTCTGGTCCAATGTGCCCATTTCTCAATACAATATGTTTCTCTTAGACACATATTGGTCTGATCACGATACAATTGGTATTGCACTTGAATTATGACATATACATCAAACTTATTGCAAACTCATATTTCTATGTTTCAAAGCATATATGTATCCTTGATTTCTACACACAGTGTTCTAGTGAGCATACAGGCGATCTTCTACTCTAATTATAAAATATACATTGTGCAAAAAAAGAAAAAATAAGGTACATCCTCAAAAAATCTATTTGTGACTCTATTCATCTTATTCATTTTATTTTTTTTGTATATATGTACATAGTAGTTGCATTTTTCTTAACATCTGAGCTTATGTTCATATCCCTTTTGTTTTGTACTTTTGTTGATAGAAACAAAAAGGGAAACTAGAAGGCGCAAAGAACTCCTACCCAGAGATGTACACGAATCAATGCAAAGGTGCATTTTTTTTCTGCCTCTATTCCATAGTAAACAATTTTTCCTTTACTTTCTCTGAATTTGTCAAACATAGTAAACAATTTTTCCTTTACTTTCTCTAAATTTGTCAAACATAGTAAACAATTTTTCCTTTACTTTCTCTGAATTTGTCAAACTTGTTTGCGAGTAAGTTTTTTTTTTTTCGCCAAGAAGCCACTACGCTGCACGTCCGCCATCCAGCAGAACTGCAATGTTGAGACAACCAACCTGCAAGTCCATTTGTCAATATGTATATCGCCATACTATAATTGCTATTTGCAGGACACAAAACATTAGAGGCACAGTGTGCAGCTCGCAAGTGCGCGATCCAAATAAGAGACTAAGTATGGAATAAGGGATCTGTGCATCATAAGCAATTTGTAGGGCACCGAACAATAGAGACCCGTTTCTAACCCCGCCAACCTGACAACGCACGATGCACAAATTGTACATGCTCTATAAATTCTCAGCCACCCGACAACTCCGCTTGTCAATTTGTATATCGCGGAACTGTATGTGCTATTTGTAAAATACAGAACAATAGAGGCCTATTTTTTGACCCCTCCCGTCCGAGAACCCGCAAGTATGGAATATGATATCGGTACACGATCTATAAAATCTCATGTCCATACTTTATAAAGGCACATATTTACTTTTGCCTCATTTCTACACACACTGATATGGTAATCACAGACTTGGTGTTGCACATGAATTATGAAATGTGCAGTGGGAGTCAGACAGAGCCCTTTGCTTTGCTTAGGCAATTTTGAACCCGCCAGCCCGAGAACCCAATTTCTATATGGCGGAAATCGGCCCAATGTACAACCCACAAATATGTATTGCTCATTTGTGGGAGCCCACCAGCCCTGGAGTAGAATGTTGAGCCGGTCACCTCGCAAATCAGCTTCTCAATTTATTATCATAAGATATTTGCAAGGCACTGAACAATAGAGCGTCGTTTTTTATCCCGCTAGCCCGACAACCCGCGATCCAGAAACTGTAGATGATCTATCAAATTTCGGCCAGCCCGCAAGTCCGCTTCTCAATTTGTATATCGGAGAACTTTGTGTGCTACTTGTAGAACACCGAACAATAGAGGCCTTCTTTTGAACCCGCCTGCCCGAGAACCGCGATCCTGAACCATGCACTTTTATACTTGGTCATTCCTTCCTTGCTTGCTCTTCCCCGTGTGCATGATAAAAAATATTGTTTATATATATGTGTGTGTATATATGTCTTCTTTCTAAATCTTTAATTCTAACAGGTCATCATGCAACTAACATCTAAGCTGTCATTGAAGCGCGCAAGGCTCGAGAAGTTTTGCCATTAATGCAATTTTTGTGAAGCATTTTCTTATCCCTTCCCAGTTTTAATTTCAAATGCCATGGAATGTCATTCACACGCCGCCAGCTTGCTTCGTTCACTAAACCTCCAATTGCTTCCCAGTCTTAATTTCAAATACCATGCAATGTCATTCGCACGCCGCCAGCTTGGTTCGTTCATGAAACCTCCTATCCTTAAATGTTGTTGGTCGTAACCCTCACCTTCACACTTCTAAGTTTGCAATAACTATGTTTTACTTCTAACAAGTCACCATACAACACACATAGATATTGTCATTAATGAAGAGATTTTCCATTCGCACGCATTGAAGCAATGTTTGCGGGGGGTTATATTGTCCCCTCCATTTATTCATTTCAAACAACGCCTGGAGCCAACCAACCTTTTGATAAACTACTGCTAGCAGCTGCACAACAATTTTGTAGAGACACAGTCAACATCTTCCTCAAGAGCTTCCCGTGTAGAAGAACGGAAAAAGAATTGCAGGGAAGGCGAAGCAGCCCAAAATTTACCGTCAAAACATGGATCTTGACGTTGATCTGGAAAGCATATTCTACAACCTTGATCAGCCCACACACGCAATTCAGCATGCCTACTCAATGGACATGGTTGGTACCAACATTTTTGACGAAGATGAATCCTTCGTATTCCAGAGCGTTGTTTTTGAAACAGAATCAAAAAAATTAATCATTGAAAAAATAGATGTAAAAAATAAGAAAAGAAAACATCTTTCAGAACTTGACCTTGCCAATATGCACACATCCAAAATCTCTGAACTTCACAGGGCAACCGAAGATGCTCTTCATAATTCTGTTGGAGTCATTGAAGCCGAAAATGCCATACTAAAGAACCAGATTAAGGAATTAGAGGAAGCTTTGTTTCCTATGCCATTGCTTGGCAGTTCCTTGGAAATAGCCATACCCACGACTACGTGCACCCCTGCAACAAATCTAAAAGGGTCCTTCATCTTCCTCGCATCCTATAGATGATATGTCGAGAAAAATATCAACAAAAGAATATAACTGATTGCCAAGGCCTGGGAAACATCACAGAATATGTATTCCCTGGGGAGCAGGGCACATAACTTGCTCCTACTTCTGTAGACGGATTTAAAGAATGAAGAAACTTTTTATGTGCACTCGGTCATCCCTTTCGCCTTTCATGTCAACAACATGCTAGAGACGAGAAGAACACAACATGATATCCCATCCAAAAAAAGGCTCACTCAATTAGAAGCATGCTGAAAACAGAAAGTGAAGAACCTGTACCTAATTGTGCAATCGTGTGAGCAAGCAATATCAAAGAAAGAAACATTATTCACAAAGCTCACCAAAATAGACTTAACAGGAAAGACAAACAGTTTCCAGGAACCCAACTTAATCCTGATCAACTCGCTGACGTTAACCAAGCAAGCTTTTGATCAACAAGTTGATAATTTGAAGGCTTTGTCTTTAGAATTTTTTTACAGAATTGTTGAATATGATGAAGAAGAGGTGCACAACTGGCTAGTCAGGTATTCGCTACAGAATGGAGACATTCATGAAGGTCTGTGTAAACTTTCAATTGATCTAAGCGAATTAGAAAATGAAGTTTTCAACATTTGAATCCACAATGACATCAACGTCGCCCCCCTGAGAAGCTATATTGAAGAGAACTTGAAGTGGATCAGCCACGAAATCCAATAGGTAAATGCATAAATCCTCTATGTATCAATCCAGTTATTGAAGCAGGCTGCCCACAAAAACCAGCAGGGAAATGAATGATCAAAACACAAAAATTACTTATACGTACCATCCCTGTAAGTGTATAGTGATAGTCCTTTCTTTATCAATCCAGTTATTCCTTTTATGAGTAGAAATCTATAGACAAAAACTGATCTTCGCATTTCTACTTTTCAGGTATTACATTCTAACGTGTCCAACTTCTTTCCACACTCCTATTTCTTGTACATATTTCTGTTATGGTTCGCGGGAGCCCCAATCCCAGTCTATATGACAAACGCATTTACATTTCCAGCGATATGTAACAAACTATTATTTTTTTCATATATTCCAAATAAAACTATTCTTTTGTCTCCTTATATATTTATGTCTTCCTGGATTTTTTATCTTCAGCTATGCTGAATGTGAAGTCATTCTGTTTATTTTATCTCTATTCTCTTTTTTTCTTTTTCAAAATAAAGTATGACTTAAATCACTCACTCAAATTCGACATATCATATTTCACACATATATATGTTTCTTTAAATTTCCAGGAATATGTAACACGTTTCATTTTTTTTCCAATTTTCAGCCCCCCAGCTCGACAACCCGCGCTCCAAAAACTGCCTAAGTATGTAATCTGGGCTCCGTCACACTATATAGAATGAGGGTTCTGTACATGCTCTATAAAAGCACATATTTTGTATGTATAAAAGTAAATATCTAATTTTAAAAATTACATTTTTGCTATGTACAATTTATGCTCTCCAGAAACCTATAGTTTGATACATTCCAATTTCTTGTATCCACGAGCCCCTATTTTAAAGAAAACTAATTTGAGAATGCTATTTATTTGGTCCTCTTGTCTACCACCCTGTGTAACAAACATTGGTACTATATTTTTTGTACATTTTCCCACCACCGTGTGTAAAACCTATGTAAATAAAAGTAATTCCCGACTGTTAAATTTTTGGACATGAGCCCCTTGAAATTCAAATAGTTCGCAGGTCCCATTATCAATTTGTACATCATAGAACTCTCGGTGGTATTTGAAGGTGGTATTTGAAGGTCATGGAACAACATAAACCCACTTTTCAGATCCCCAGCCCGAGAACCCGCCATCCAAAAACTGGCTAAGTATGGAATGAGGGTTTCGTCTATGCTCTAATTTGGGAAGGCTAGTTTTCCTCTTACTTTTATGTGTTCGTAGATTTTTCATTTTCAGAATGGACTATGACATAAATCACTTACTGAAATTTCAGATATCAGATTTCACTTATATATATATACATATGTTTCTTTAAATTTTCAGCAATATGTAACACGTTTTATTATTTTTTTATATAAATGTCGTAAAATTGTGTTCACTACTTTCTTTCTACTCAAACGTAAAGAGACTGTCATTTCTTGCATCTTTGCAACATGTCCTACACAATGTTTGTCAGAAAGGCCCTTAAAATTAAAATAGTCCGCAAACCCGCTTCTCAATTTGTACACCGCATATCTCTGTAGGACATGGAATGAGGGCTCTGTCGTTGTTCTATAATCTCATCTCCATACTTTATGAAAGTACATATTTTGTATCTATAAAAGTAAATGTCTTCTTTACAAAATTACGTATTTGCTATGTATAGTTTATGGTCTGCAGGAACCTATAATTTCATGAATTTCAATTTCTTGTGTCGAGGAGTCCCTGTTTTAAAGAAAACTAATTCAGGAATGCTATTTATTTCGTTCTTCTGCCCACCGCCCTATGTAATAGACACTGGTGCTATACTTTTTGCCCTCTTTTCCACCAGCGTATGTAAAACCTATGTAAAGAAAACTAATCCATGAATGCTGAATTTTTCGGACACGAGCTCCTTAAAATTCAAATACTCCGCAAGTGCGATTCTCAATTTGTATATCGCGGAACTACTGGTGCTATTTGTAGGGCACATAAGAACATAAGCGCGTTTTTCAGGTCCCCAACCCGAGAACCCACGAACCAAAAAATGCCTAAGTCCAGAAGCCGCTTTTTAAAAAAAACTAATTCGGGAATCATATTTGTTTCATACTTTTTTCCACCAACCTATGTAACAAATGTCAGTACTATTTTTTTTTTTTACTCCAGCAGCATATGTAAAAAGGAAAACTAATTCGGGAATGCTAAACTTGTTCGACACGAGCGCCTTCAATTTCAAATAGTTCACAAGTCCGTTTGTCAATTTGTATATCGCGCAACTCTACGAACTATTTGTAGGCCACGGAACAACAAAAGCCCAATTTTCAGCCCGCCAGACCGAGAACCCGCCATTCAAAAATTCTAGTCCTCAAAGCAGCATGTCAATTTATATATCGCGAAACTCTTGGTGGTATTTGTAGGCCACGGAACAACAGAAGCCCAATTTTCAGCCCGCAATCCCGACAACCCGCAATGAAGCTTCCGTGCATGCTCTATATATCTACTTCATCAAATTACATATTTGATTTTTGTAGGCCACGGAACAACAGAAGGCCAATTTTCAGCCCCCTAGTCCGAGAACCCGTGATCCAAAATTTCAGATAGTCCGCAAGACCACTTGTCAATTTGTATATCGCGGAACTCTCGGTGCTATTTGTAGGCCACAGAACAACATAAAACCAAATTTCAGCCCGAGAACCCGCAATCCAAAAATTCAAATAGTCCACAAAACCGCTTCTCAATTTGTATTTCGCGAAACTCTCGGTGCTATTTGTAGGCCACGGAACAACAATAACCCAGTTTTCAACCCACCACCCCGATAACCCGGAATGAAGCTCCCATGCCTTTGTTTTAAAGAAAACTAATTCGGTGTTGGTAGTCTTTTTATGCTTTTGTCCACGAACCTATGGCAACACAATTTTCAACCTGCCAACTCGACAACCACAATGGTCTATATATCTACTTAATCAAATTACATATTTGGTATCTATCAGCTCTTTTTTGTAACATACGTACACCCTTAAATATCAAATAGTCCACAACTCCAACTATCAAATTGTATGTCACGGAACTTTGGGTGCAATTTGTAGGCCACGGAACAACAAAGCCCGAATTTCAGTGCACCAACACGTTATTACTATTTCTGTGTATTTTTTCCACGGCGGTATGCAAAACATATCTAAACAATAGTCTTGCCCACGTGTCTGTACTCCTTTGCATTTATTCCCTTTCCCGCGGATGGGTTGCTAGTACAACACACACGTCGAGCAGAGCAACCAGGAGCGATACTCCGTGACACCGACAATGTGACGATCGCGTGCCACTCACTCCCAATTGCCTAATCAGTTCAAGTTCAGCTCGCTCAAGGCATGGCGCCATTACTCTTAGTGCACCTTGCTCTGCCTTCGCATCCTTTCGACGGACCAACACCCTCACTGCGCCTTTACTCTGCACGTGTGACCATCTATGGAATCTCACCAGCTGCCTGCCCTATTTCAATTACTCTAGCGGGTCCAGATGGATCATTCTTTCCTGATTTTTCTTCTCAGAGCTCGGCTTCCTGCCCAGCCTTTACCTGCTCTGCATTTGTCCTACCCTGCTCTGTTCCTGCCGCGTTTTCGCTCTCCCACTGTCCCGGAGATGCCCCAACTACGAAGGAAGTCCAAAGGTCAACCAACCTGCCAGCCAAACCGACCCCGCCTGCTCCCTCCCTGTTATCCTCCTCTTCGACCACCTTGTCCTCCTCCCTGACGCAGTCGAATCAAATTCCCGCATCTCTCCCGCCCCTTCCTGCGTCCCTTGCCAACAAAATGGAGAAGTTGGACTGCTCAGGGGCCTCACTGAATAACAACCCAGGACCTTTAGCCAATTCTGCATCTGTTTCACACCCAGGCCCTTTGGCCCCTCCCAACTCTCTAGCCATCCAATCGTTTCAGGACCAACTTCACGACACCCAATTTCAGATGGATGGTTCGAAAGCCAGTCAAAATTCACGACAACAACCCCAATCTCGAGCGGGTTCCAACGCTGACCCATAATGCGAGTGGTAAGCAGGCCTTGCATTGGTGCATAGCCTAGTATTCGACCTGCGTCGGGACATGGACAACCTTTGGTTTCGCCTACAGAGCCTGGACGACAAAGCCTCTCGACTCCTGCAGTTGTTCTCCGCGTTACAAGGTGCTCATCTCCTCGCACCAGAGGCAACCCAATCAACAACAACCCAAGCAACAACAACCTCGACACCAGTCTTGCCACTGGAAAATTTGGGCCACGCAGACGCAGACTGCGAGGACCAGAGGCTTCCATCATGCCCAGAGCACGTCCAGAAGGAAGAGCACCTGCCATCAGAGACAGAGAAGGTTATGCAACTGGACCACACACCACTCTAGGAGGAGCCGCCTCCTCCCGGGGACACGACATTTCGCGCCTTCTGCATGGCCGCGTCGCCGCACTACAACCTATACCGGTGATTTGTTTTTGTCTGTTGTTTTGTCATGTGCATGCCGACCTTTCATGCATTTTGTCCATGGTTATTATAATTAGGCTATCTACATTTTCTACAGTTTTAGCGCCCACCCTTACGGGCCAGAATTTTGAACTCTTTTGTATCAGTGACAATCTACACTTAAGTTATGAAGCGGTTTGCCTAGCTGAGCGGGTTTTCCCTCAGGGTAGCTTAGTATTTACAACTTGAAACCATGGAAATTCTATGTACTCCTTCATTTTGACAAACTTTTATACAATCTTACTTATAAAAAAAAAATATTGAATAAAATTTAAATAATAGCTTATACTATTCATTAACTAAGACATGTTATAGCATTATATAAATTACTTTAAATTTCCATACAACGTTATAATATTCTATAGATTGCTCTTTGTCATGTATATCACGAAATTGTTTGCTGCAAAATGTATATGACCGAAGTCTTTCGTGCAAAATGTATATCACGTAACACACTGGACATGAAAAGTGTGAACCCGGAACTCCGCCAACCCGCAACTACGTAATTGTTCAATACAAAATGTATGAAGTTTTATAGCATTATACAAATTAGTATAAATCTTCGTATAATGTTATAATCTTCTATAAATTACTATCTCATGTATATGACGGAATTGTTGGGTGCAAAATTCCTATTGTATGCTAATTTTTTGGTCTTCAACAACGTTGATGTTTTAAATGTTCATGTAATTTCCAGAGATATGTAACATACATTATTTATTTTATAATAAGTTTGTATAATTCGCAAGCTCACTTGTCAATTTGTATAGGGCACGGAACAACAGAGGCCCATTTTTGAAACCGACAGCCCGAGAACCCGCGATCCAAAAACTGACTAAGTATGGAATGACCGCTCCGTCCATGCTCTATAAAACATCTGCAAAGAAAACCAATTCGACAATGCTATATCTTTTTTGTCCAAGAAAAACCTTAGTTTTAAAGCAAAATAGTTCGACAATGCTAATTTTTTAGTGTTTTTCTCCACGAACCTATATAACATACCTTATTACTATTCTATTGTATAACTGACATTATTAATTTCTGATAAATTTCTATAGTCCACCACTCTGCCTGTCATTTTGTATATCGCGGAATTGTCGGTCCTATTTGTAGGCCACAAAACATAAAAGGCCAAACTTTGAACCCGCCACCCCGAGAACCCACCACCCCGAGAACCCACGATCCAAAAACTAACTAAGTATGCAATGAGGGCTCCGTGCATGCTCTCTAAAATCTCTTCCCCATACTTTATAGAAGTACAAATTTCGTATGTATAAATCTAAATATATACTTTATACAAGTACATATTTCGCATGTATAAAAGTACATATTTCATATGTATAAAACTATACATTTAGTTTACTATGTTCTACATACAAACCACATCTACTTCAACTTTCTACCCACCTCTCTACTACCTCACATTTACTCCCATCCCAAGACTCGGCTGCCATACAACACTTTTTTTAATGTTTTAATCTTGATAATATTTAATTGCATCCCTGAATCTGAACCGTGTACGAATTAATTGTAAAACCCCAAACATCCCTCAATGTGAACTGTGTACAAATTGTAAAACCCCCAACAATATTTTAGAAATATTGACGCGGAGCAACAATATATTCTACGTTGTAAAGCCTTAATCCCTAAACCCTGTAATTTTTTATCATCTGGGCGATGATGAAAGTTTGAACGCAAAGAAGCCTCAGAACACAGTAGCAGGCCAAGAGGGGTGCCATTATAATTGATGCACATACCATCGTATTTCTGATTATCTGCGGCAATATCCAACTTACAGGTAGCTTCCATACATTTATCTTCCTTCTGATCAGATTTGAAAGCAATAGATGTCACATGTTTTTTTGGGCCCACTTCAGTTTTCCTCGCAAAGGCATTTGGTGTTTGAATTTCGAGCAATTTTTTATGTAGGTTTTAGCTACATGTATCGTCTAAAAGCTTAGAATATTTGGGTTCCTCGTAGCTCCTCAGTTATCCCACATTCTGCAGGTAGGTATACTAACTAGGGCATTATCCGACCATTTGGAATAGTTCAGGGCTTAGACTACATCAGACTCAGATTTGGAGGTAGATTTGGAAGGAATTTTATCTTTTGTGTTGCTTCTATCATT
>ML829614.1:0-53064 GCA_009831015.1 Picea engelmannii
CAGTTTGCAGAAAGCCTAGCCATCCTACACGACTTGGCTTTCGAGCTTCGACGAGAGGTCGTCGATTTGCAGTATCGATTCCAGGTTACAGAGGGAAAGGTGGTCAGCTTCATGCATATTGTCTCCTCTATGCACGAGGCCCTGTTCTCCGCCCCGGAAGACACCTGCCCCACAGAGCATAATGAAGCGGCACCACTCAGCACGCAGCCTTCAGAAGCAGCTGGAGAACAGCAGAAGGAAAGCAGGCCCGACAGCAAAGATATCGCAAGTACAAGTGAGGCCACCGAACCGTGGGATTATGGCGTCACTGTCATCGAGGAAGAACCGTGCTCAGGCGACGCCCTTGCCACTTGGCCTACCTACAAGCCAACCATCTGATCATAATGTATGTCTGTTTACTAGCTACTAGCCATTATAGGATAAATAATGCTCTTTTCTTGTCAAGTTTAGACTCTTACTCTCAAGGAACTGGCAGGGCTAGCTGGACTGGTTTCCCCATGATGGGGCAGTCCAGCAACTGTAGCCCGGACCAAGCTGTATTTTGGACCAATGTTTCAGACTTTGGAAGGATTTTAATATAATTTTACCCCTTACTTACAAAAAAAATATATATATTTTAAGTATTTTGAAAAAATAAAATAATTAAAAGTATTTTAAAAAATATTCTATAAAATAATATATAAATAATTTTAATAGAAGTATTTTTTATTTTTACTATAAAAAAATAAAAAAATTGATTTTTTTCAAAATATTATTTAGAGTTATTTTAAGTATTTTGAAAAAATAAAATAATTAAAAATATTTTAAAAAATATTCTATAAAAAAATTTAATGGAAGTATTTTTTATTATTACTATAAAAAAATAAAAAAATTATTTTTTTTCAAAATATTATTTAGAGTAATTTTTTAATAAGATTTAAAATTATTATTTTTTTAATTAAAAGCTCACCTTCCTCCATTAAAGAAAGTATGGAGTGAAACACTACTTATTTCAATTTTGTTTTTCTTTAATCATGGTGAATCAACAATGTCCTATGCTAGTTAACAACTAAATTACAGTTGTTTAACAAAATAATATTTGTAGTTATATATAAAATAATAATTTGTTGGTTGAGCTCGTCCAATAGTTAATAGGTGGGAGTTTTACATCATTAGTCCATGAAGGATGCTTTTGGCATTTAAATTGGAATCCTAGGTTCTGGAATCCTAGGTTCTATTATGAGGAGGTGCTTTTAGGTTTTATTTCTTCACAAGTGTGAGTATCAATATCAACAGATATAATGAGTCTTTAAGTGAACTCCTCAAAATCATGAGAAATTAATGACTTGCTAACCAATAAATATTAAGTGATGAGTTGTGACTAAAACTATACATATAGGTCATAGATTAATAATTTAATGTGGACACATATTTTTGAAAATAATAACTCATATATTGAATATAAGTCATAGATTAATAATTTACTGTGAAAACATATTCTTGAAAATAATAACTCATAAAACATCATTCATTCCTTCTTATCATCCTCTCAATTCTAACTATTTCAATTCAATATAGTTTAAACAAGAATGAAATGCCTCCCATGTCATGAATGGGTATTCATCGAAACCAAACCATCATGGAAATGTTCTTTAGCAATACCTCCATCTGCCAGCACTTGAAAATGAAACGATGAGATTTACAATTCAATTGGGTCTCTAGTAAATTTTTGAATACTATTATTCTCAGTGTTCTTCACCGCAACTACATAGGTGGTTACCTTGATCAATTCCTTATGTGCCAACGGAGGATCTGAATCCGGCAGTACCTTCAGAACTTGCTCTCCCTTAAGCTCAGCTTTCTTGAAAATAGGAACTCTTGTGCTTCTTTTCATGAAATACCAAAAAGAATTGAATTAGCACACACTATGAAGGATGCACGCAACATAAAGAGTCGTTCCAATACACTCACTAATGGATCGATCCATTCATGTTTGTTTAGTTTTCTAGCTGGTGGGAAGAGGAAATAAAGTAGTACGGGAGATATGGCTATACTTGACAGAAATGTAAATTTGACACTGTAAAAAATAAAATGTTAATATCCAAGTAAATGACTAAGATTAAGTAAATTTTCTAATCATTTAAACTTAGTAATATAGTAATTTTTTAATATAATTAAGTAAATATAAGTAATTTTTTAATATAATTAAATAAATATAAAAAAATAATTAATTTTTTTATAATCGGTCACTCATCAAAAAAGTTTTAACCATCTTAAATATATAAAAAAAATCTTTGATTTCATAAATTTTGATCTTTTTCTGAAGTTGTCTGGCTTTTTCTGCAGACTTGGTTTATTTTTTAAGGCTATCTATATTTATCGAACAGTCCTATTTTCCAGTTCTTTTACTTTACGTCTCCGGCATTTGTTTGTCATCCACCAAGTCCAAAACTGCCAACGATAATGACGTAGATAGGCTAATTATAGGCTAATTCACTTCTTAAGTTTTGATGAAGTTTCTAGAAGATTTTGTTGGTAAATTCTTAGACTATAGACAGAAATTTAAATTTAAGTTGTTTGTTAAATGTTTTATTTTGGGGATTTTTGATCAGGATTTGGTGATGTAAATTTGGATAAAATTGTTATCTATTGTTATTTAAATTGCATTTTTGAATGCACAAATGAATTTAGTGTACTGAAAAACCCTCCACTCAAATCTCCAAATTCAACCATTCCACCATTCCACATCAGATTTTGAGCAAAATCAAATAGAAAAAATCACCGGAAAATTGTCAAAAGTTAGAATGTTTAGACTATGCTTAAATTTAAGATTGGACGGAGCTTCCTTAGGTTATTCCGTGGTTTACAATCAAATTTTAACGGAGAACCAATCTGCATTCAATTCACAGCGATAACACGGATTTGAAATTTGAAGTGGGAACATGTATCGTTTGCTAAGAACCAAACGCCAATACCAACATCACTTGACTGTAAAAATTAAAATACATTGAGCTTGACAAGATTCCAACTGTCACGATTCGCTCGATGTGATGGTGATTGAGTTTCTCCGTTGGAAATTCGTCAGTTGAGGTTGACGGGACTGATTGATTCGTAAATGTGCGGATAATAATACGTCGTACATTTTCACATGTGCGTGATGGGACCTGAAACAAGTTTAATGCGAGGGTGTCTGAGTCAGGATATTGTCAGACACCGTGTTCATGTGTATAAATTGTGGATAAATATTGTGGAATCCAGTCCAAGATACCTTAACGTCATGTCATTTAATTCGGATATGGTTCTAGAAGTATAATTCCATCTCATACGTAAACTCTTCGCCTTAAATTTATATATATATTGTAAGATATTTGTATTTTTTAATATATATATTTTGATATAATAAAAAATGAATTTAATTATAATAATAATGATAATGATTTTTAAAGATATTTTTATTTTAAATAATATTATTATTTATTATTTTGATATAATAATAAGTGAATTTAATTATAATAGTTATAATAATAATAATGATGATTTATTGAAATTAAATTTGGTTTATTGTATATAGTATATTTTAAAAGAAAGTGTTTTTTATTATTAATCTTTTTAATGTGACAAAAATAATAAGTTTTTTCTACTCACAATTTTTTAGGACTTGTTTTACACAATGTTTTAATATGTAGATAGTGAAAGTTTGTTCTTATTTTAGTAATTTTGATTTTCTTGTTTAGGTTAGTCACTAAGAGAATTTTGCTTTTTTTAATTAGGGTTGATGACCTCCTTATAATATCTTAACTTTTTGTCCTCTAATTCTTTTTAGCACCACAATTTTTCCTTAAATTTAGATATAATAATATGCAAAGTGATCTCTTCTTTAATTTCCCAATAATTAAACTAACAAAACATCTTCATACCAACCTAACTTGAGTCCCGCAAAAAACTTATTTTTATAAAAAAAATATGATAAAATGTATTATCTTTAATTTTGAAATTTAAAAATGCCACATTTTTTAAAAAGTGAGTCTATTTTTGTTTTAATGTGAAAAATTATACCGAACTTTACACCTTTTCAAACACTAACCGTACTTTACCAATAGAAGTGGAAATAATGTTATACATTTGTGGTTCAATGTAAACACTCTCCTATCACGTAGTACAATTTTGTGGTTACATACAAAGTTAAAATTCAATGTTTCGAAAAGTTTCTAGAATCTCCTTTAAATATAATTGAGGATAGTGTTTGTTTGTATTTGTTTGGAGTGTAAGGTGTTAAGCTTGCGTGTACGCTATACACTTGCAAGGTGTAGCTTTTCACATATAAGTTAAGTTAATGTATCACATGATACTCGAATTCTAATCATACCACCAAATCGACGTTATAATTCTCATATACACCTATGTTGTTATACCCTATAAAACATGACTATACAAAGATTGATTAAAAATATGTAAATACAACATCACCAAAAATGAAATTTATCTTCATTAGTTAATTACATTACTTTCTTAGATGCGGTAGGAGCCAAAGGGTTACACATTACTTTCTTAGATGCGGTAGGAGCCAAGGGTTACTACTAGATTTGAAATGAGCAAAGTTTCTTAGGGGGAGTAGGAGTAAGTGGGTTTATATTAGATTCCAAAGGAAAAGATCGAAACAAAGCTGGTAGAGGAGAGCCAACAAAGCATGTAAGTAGGTTGAATTAAAGAGTGTTTAAAGACCACCATGGTAAATTTATTTAGCTATTTGAATTATAACATTAAATACCACCATGTCAATTTATTTAGCTATTTTAATTATAACATTAAATACTAAAATAAAAGTTAATTATGATATTAAATATTAAAATTAATAATAATTACCAATAAGCAAACATGCAATATGAATGTATTAAATCAAACCATGATGTTAGTAAAGGAGTTTCCCATCACATGCATTAGATCACTACTAAGGAAGATTTATCCACCTCTCTCCATAATTAACTCCTATGTGGGTGGGATAATGGAGTAATGGAAGATAAGGGTAGAAATGGTATGGAATTCATGGTTAGGTGTAACGATCGGGACATTGTTCACCATTAGATCACTATTGAGGAAGATTTATCAACCTCTCTCCATAATTAACTCTCGTGTGGGTGGGATAATGGGGAAATGGAAGATAAGATGCAAAGTGGTAGAAATGGTATGGAATTCATGGTTAGGTGTAACGATTGGGACATTGTTCACGAAATTACAACGCGATTAGGGCACTATTAAAGAAATTGTGCAACTTACAAAGCTCGGTGGTTGAGTTGGACTTTGATGCTCACAGCGAGAGGTGGACTTGGAACGAAGGAACAGAGCAACAAGTTGCAGAGCAATTGTGTAGGGTAGACTAGTGTTAGATGCTCCAAGACGAATGTGAGTGGAACTGAGACGTACCAAAAAGTGGACGAGAAAAAATGGGATAGAGCGAAAATGGAATTCGAGGTGTAATTAGATGAAATAAGTTTATACCAACTACTCCAAATTGAATTTGGATGCAAATCACAAACACCCTAACCAATACCTACCCTACTAAATTACAAAGTTAAAAACATTGTTCAAAACTAAAAAAACGATTGTAGCAAAACTAAAAACATTTATAAAGAAGATGATACAACAAAATTAGATGAAAAAATAAACATAAACAAAGAAATTGCATTCATCCTTAAGATGACTAGTTCTTAGAAGCTACAAATTTTAAACTTAAAAAAAAAATTACATTACTTTCTTATTTAACTAAAATATATACAATATTACATTAATATATAATCCTTTTAATTATAATATAATATAAAAACATTGCAAAAAGACATTTATCTCTACTTTTACTAAAACGAAATCCATAAGTGATGCAACTAAGTTGTAAGAAGGTGATGGGACGTTTGAGCTCTTGGCGCCTATGGGAGGTTTGAATCTAGTTACCAATGTTGGTTTTGGTGCCCATGGAAGGAGTGACTCTGCTCTTTGCGCCCATGGAAGGATTGAATATGTTTTGAATCTGGCAGTTTAATTTGGAAGCTCTTGGCAACTGTAGAGCCCTTGGCGCCCCTAGAAGTTTCCCTTGTGTCAGTCTTGGTTAAGTATTTACCCCATGGCTTTTGTGAGCTCTTAGCGCCCATGGAAGGATTGACTCTGGTTTGAATCTGGCAGTTTCCCTTAGTCAGTCTTGGTTTTAGACTTACGGATAGCTTTGTACGCTTTCTCCAATATCTTCTTTAGGTGATTTTCTGGCCCCTTTCTAAAGCTAGCCCTGGCTTCCTCTCCGTGACTCACTGGTGCTCTCCTCTCTCCACTTAGCTCTCCCTGCTCTTCCTCTAACCTGCCAGTTAGGATGGGGGTCCCCTAACGTATCTTTCCCTCTCTCCTGACTACTCCAGAAGTCCTTATCAGTTTTCTCCTCCACAGTCTCCGATAGTAGTCTTTAGAAGCTTATTTTATGGAGCCTAAGTGCTTGGACCCCACTGCAGGGAGTCTTGGAGACCCATGGGACCATCCGGAACTCCTTGCCTCGATAGATTATATATGCAACAGCCATTTCCGAGCCTCTAATCGATCTATCGCACCACTGCACTTGAAATCTGGACCCACACAAACATCTCCCATTGCAAACCTGACCTGCCGGTCTTTATCTCCTGCCACTGTCGGGACAACTTCACAGTCTACATTGGAAGGAGTTCGTTTTCCTGGTAAACAGAAGAGGAGCTTTGAAGGGAACTATCAGCAAGGAAGCGGACACATTGAAGGGAACTTTCAGCAAGGAAGAAGACACTCTGATCGTACCCCTTTCCCTCAAAAACAAGGCACCTACAAGAGGCTGCATAAGGTTTGGAAACCAAAATTGAGACATCCCAAGCTCATTCTTGGAATGGACGTTGGACTTTTAGAAGCCTGCAACCTGGCCCTGTGTGCCTTAGTTGGGAGGCTAGCTTACAAAGAGAAATGTAAGCAGAATTTCGATGATTGGATCGCAAACAACTGGAAACGTCTCCTAGGATACCTACCCAAGATTCACTTGCTACAACATGGTTGGTTTGGTTTTATCTTCAAGAAACCAAAGGACATTGTCCTTATCCTGGGAAGTTTCTGGGCATTTGACGGGGGAAGCCTCATGCTCAAACGATGGAGGCTTGGCTTTAATCCTTCCACAGAGTTCTTTAGCCACAGGCATATCTGGGTCCTCCTCCCAGGTCTCCCACTTCAGCTCTGGAACCAACAAGTGCTTGAACTTATTAGAGCCTCCTTAGGATGCTTTCTAAGGGTGGATATAAACTCTCTCACAGCACCAGACAGAAGAATGGCGAGGATTTATGTGGAAATTAACATCCAGGCTGGACTACCTAAAATATTGGAGATTGATTAGAGAAGTCAACTTATTGCTTAACGTCTGGACTACTTAGGAATCTCGTTTCGTCGCTCCCTCTGCCGCAAAACTGGCCATATGAGAAAGGACTGCTCAAAGTTTTCCCCTCCTGAGACTGAATCGGATCCAAGAGGTTTAGGGCTTGAACTTTCGCCACTAAAAACACGCAGTGCGCACAAAAAGACATTGACTGGACCTCCGACATCGGGTACATCATCTATTGTTACAAATCAAGGGGCTCTTGGAGGATTAAAATCCCTAGCCTGAGGTAAATCATGATCCTTCTCTCCCTCAACATCAGAGGGGTTGGAGGACCCCTGAAACTTGCCTCCATGCGAAGACTTCTCGAGAAGACCCATCTGTCTATCATCTTCCTACAAGAAACACTAGTGGATGCATCTGTTGCTAGGGATTTTATGCATCAGCTCCGACCGAACTGGATGGCCTGTGCTGCAAGTTCTGTAGGTAACTCGGGTGGCCTACTGGCCTCATGGGACCCTTCCCTTTTTGATCTTTCTCCGATGCTTAGCCCAGGGGGGATTTTACTTTCCGGGACCTATTTTGAATTGAGAACTAAACTCAATCTGCTCAACGTATATGGTCCATGTGCTGACCGCAAAGCTTTCTGGGAGCGACTTGATGGACTAGGTCTATTGGCGGCTAAGAGTCTCATCCTTGCTGGAGATCTTAATCTAACCACCAGTCCTAAGGAAATGTGGGGAGAAAAGGCATTGATTGACCCACTCTTGAGTTATTTTAAACACATTTTTTACAAAAATTCCTTGGTCGATTTGAAGCCAGCAGAGGTACTGCCTACTTGGAGAAATGGGAGACTGGGACCAGCAGGCATAGCCAAAAGACTTGACCAGTTTTTAGTTGCAGAAGATTTACTCTCACCATCTTGCAGCGTCCGAGCTTGGGTAAATCTCCCTTTTCTTTCTGATCACGCACCAATTTGCTTACAGATAGGTGAAGGCCATTTCGAAGATGGACAACCTTTCAAGTTTAATCCACAATGGCTGAGGGAGAATTCTTTTGACCGCCTGGTCAAATCGGTGTGGGCTGACACTACCCTTACTGTACCTGGAGACGCCCAAGGAAAGCTGGTTAGAAAACTTTCCAGATTAAAAGCACTTACTATTCATTGGTTAAAAGAAAAAAAGAAAATTGAAAAGGTAGATTTAAGTAGAATAGAACAGGATCTGGAAGACCTTCTCAGATTAAAGATCCAGGATGCTTGTTGCGCTGACCTTGACTATAAAATTCACTGTCTAGAAGAAGCCCGTAACAATTACCTTCGTGAGGACGAGGAGATATGGTGCATGAAAAGCAGAATACTTTGGCTGGCAGGCGGGGATAAAAATACTCGTTTCTTCCACAGAGTTGTCATCTCTCGTCGATCTAAAAAGTATTTGTGGGATATAGAGGCAGAGGACGGTAAACTTCACCAGTCACAAGAAGATATCAAAACAACGGCCTTCAATCATTTTAAATCATTTTACCAGGAAGATTCTGCTCCTAGTCTTACAGCACAGATAGAAACAACAAGACTCTTCCCAAAGATGGTATCAACCGAGGAGGCAATAGATTTAGAATCTCCCTATACGAAGGAGGAAATTTTAGAGGTTATCAAAGGATTCAAAAAAGAAAAGAGCCCAGGACCCGACGGTTGGTTTGTATAAAATATCTCCATTTTTTCAATCTTATGTGTCAGGATCTTTTGGATGTCGTGGAGGATGCGAGAACCATAGGGGTAGTAAAAACTCAGCTAAACAATACCTTTATTGTTTTGATTCCAAAATAAAATCTACCCAGGCAGTTTAAAGACTTTCGACCTATCTCACTTTGTAATCTGTGTTACAAACTAATCTCTAAGATCATTGCCAGAAGAATTCGTCCTATTCTCTCCCGGGCACTTTCAGATGAACAACTTGGCTTCCTTAAAGGGAGACAAATTCTCGATGCTATTGGCATCGCACAAGAATGCATTCATAATATTAAGACAAAAAAACAAAAAGCCATCCTTCTAAAGTTGGACCTTAAAAAAGGCTTTGACTGCATCAACTGGAGTTTTCTGCATCTTATTCTTTTACAGAGTGGTTTTGGAATAATTACTACCAATTGGATATTGGGTTGTATTTCCTCTGCCACCCTTGCAATTCTGATCAATGGGGAAGCTACTAAAGCTTTTCACTGTGAGAGAGGGCTCCGACAGGGATGCCCCCTTTCACCTCTTCTTTTTATTTTGATCCTGGAAAGTCTCAGCATATTACTCAAAAAAAGCCAAGTGGAAGGACACCTGAAAGGGATTAAAGTCTCGGGGTTGACTCATATTTTGCATATACTCTTTGTAGATGGCATGTTGATCATGACCACTGCCAATCTAGCTAAATGGACCATTATTCACTCTCTCATTAACACCTTTTGCTATGTTTCAGGTTTAGAGACCAATATCCATAAGTCAGTCTTCCTGGTCTCGGAAGCACAGGAGGAAATGATAACAGATTTAAAAGTTTTGTTCGATATTAATTCTCATGAGTTAGCGGAGGGGTTTACTTACCTGGGCTACTTTATAAAACCAACCAGCTATACAAAAAAAGACTAGATTTGTCTTATTGACAAATTTGAATGTAGAATCCACAATTGGTGCAACAGAATGCTCTCAATGGGAGGCAGATTTGCTCTTATAAAAGTCGTCTTGGAAAGCCTCTCGGTGTATTGGATGGCGTTAACTCACATCCCTGCATCTGTTCTGAAGACCCTACGACAAATATTCTTCACCTTCCTTTGGACAAGTAGCAAAAAGAACAAAGGATTTCACCTCTACAGATGGGAGGTAATCTCAAAACCCAAATTGATGGGAGGTTGGGGACTTAGAAATCTGCCTTTCTTTTATAGGGCGATCTCGGCAAACACTTTTTGGAGAATTTTAATGAAACCTGGCCTTTGGACTAAGGTGATCAAAGCTAAGTATTTCCCACACCTTCCTGTTCACATCTGGATCAGATCCGCCTCGGAGCAACCTACTAGAGGCTCACAAACCTGGAAACACCTCTCTAAATCGCTACCGATCATTCTTCAATGGATTGCATGGAAACCATGCAATGGTTACATGATTGAAGTCGGCAGAGACAGTATTCTGGGATTGGACAGAAATTCCCTACTTTCTCCTCCACTTCCGGCGCATCTACACAGCAAGAGTATATATTTCATGCATCAAATCAACATTTCGCCCAGTGGGGGACAATTAGGTGATCAATGGCTTAATGGCACGGACCTACAGATTGATTCCGTGTTAAAAGCAGAATGGGACGACTTTACCCAGCAGTTGACTGATGCAGACATTTGTCTTCAAGAGAGGTCGGACGCCCTTATATGGACGGGAGGGGATAGCACCGGCTTTCTTACTGCAAAAAATGTGTATCAGGCATTGGCTGCTAAATTCTGGACATCAATCAATGCAAGCTGGTGCCAAAAGATATGTAAGGGGGACTGTCCCTTGAAGCTTAAACTCTTCAGTTGGATTTTGATTGAAAATAAACTTCTGGTTTGGGAGAATCTGCAAGTCCGTGGCTGGGAGGGCCCAAATCGCTGCATCCTGTGCAAACAGTGCAACGAATCAATTTACCACATTTTCTTATAGTGTTCTTTCACCCGTTTAGTTTGGCATCAAATATCTTTGGCGCTAAATCTTACCACGCCCTGGACAGGTTCCAGTGTGCCTCTCTGTTTTCGCAATTGGATTGGTTCTAACAAGAACCACTCTTTGCTTCCAGTCTATCTCTGCTGGCATGTCTGGAAGGCCAAAAATACAACGCTTTTTGAAGAGAGACTACCATCGATTCAAAGAGTGGTAAACATCATTCTTGCTGAGGCGACCACATCAGGAAACCAAAATCAAGGACCCTCCATCCCTCAGACACAAGCTAGCAATTCCACTTGATAGAGCAGTTGCCTGGCTCGATGGCGCGACACAACAAGGAGGCTCTCTTTATGGGTCAGGAGGAAAAATCATTTTAAACCCTCACACATGCATCCGTTGGACGCTAAAATGTGGACAAGGCACTAATATGAAGGCAGAACTATTGGGAGCGTGGGCATCTCTTATTCTAGCATGTCGCCTGCACACCGACGAGCTTTTACTACTTGGAGATTCCAAAATTACTATTGATTGGCTTAATGGTCAACCTAATTTCCATGTGGCAGCCCTAGAGTGCTGGAAAGAAAGAACTCAAGAAGCCACAATCTCTATAAGGAATCTCTCTTTCTCTCACATCTACAGAGAGGAAAACTGCGAGGCGGATACCCTATCTAAAAAAGCTTTGTTTATGCCTCCTGGCCAAATTCGATTTTCAAAGTGGGAGGATGGCAATGAAGGACCAACCATCATGATCAATCTTTGAATTTCGACTTTTAATGTTTTTTTCTGCACATCCTTTTTGATCTGGATGCCGATCATAGTAGAGAAAAGGAATAGGTAGTTTTGATAGAAAGGACTGAATTGATCCAAAAGAACAGTATCTCCTTATGCATTTGTCTTTCGCGAAGATTGTATGTATATTTTTATATCCTTTTGAATATAAAGCGCATTTTTTCTCGTGGAAAAAAAAAGAATAGATACCAATTGTTCCCATCGGGCATGCCTTTATTCACTCTGGTACAATGTGATATTATAATATTATAAATTTTATTGTTATATATAATTTTTTAATTTTATGAATATTTCAATAATATATATTTATTTATTTATTATTTTACTATTAAAATATTATAAAATTAACAAAATTATAATCTATATAAAAATAAATAATAAATAATATTTATTTATTATTTTATTATTAAAATATTATAAATTAATAAAATTATAATTTATAAAAAAATAAATAATAAAGTTAATAAAATTAAACAGATTTTGAGATTTGATTTTTGTAATTTTTTTTTGTTCTCTTAAAAATTATAAATAATTTTATTTTGTTGTTAATATAGTGTATAGTTTTGTGATAATAAACATTTTTCAAATTATGTTATTAGTTTGTGCTAAAGCACGACTATAGCAATGAGTTTGCTATTGATTTGACATTAATTTTATTGACTAAACAGTTTGACTATAAATTTAAACAATTTTCCAAAGTAAAACATTATTATATTGAATTTTTAATTTTAATTTTTAAATTAAACCATTTTTTAAAATTATGATTGATGAAAAACTTGAACCCTTTATTGCAAAATTGCAGACCAACATTTAATTCTGTTTTTAATATTTTAATTATATCTTTAATATTATTGACAACATTTAATTCGATCTTTAATTACGCCGAAAGGCGTATACCTATTGACAATGGGCACATTTAATAGGTTTTTAGTTTTTAATACGTTTTCTATGGACGAGATTAAATATGCCTAGAATATTCTTAGTCGTCACAATAAATGAATGGCTCTGATTTCATCCATTAACTTTCGAGCTGTTATAAAGACATCCGTTTATATGTTTACTTTTTTACATTTACCTAATCATGTTTAAAAATTACTATGTTCACTAACTTATTGCCACGTCTACCTGATTAAAAAATATTAAGGTATAACGATGACCGCGTTTCTATGTTGGCATCACCAACGGTCACAGTCGGAAGTTTAACAGTCGTGTAAACTGCCTTTCGACGTTCACCAACCGCGAGTTAGCAGCTGTGCTAGTATTATTGACACTGGGTCTTAGGGTGCACTGGGCCTTCCCTCCCCACCATTATTACGCTGACTCCAAATTCCTCCAAGGGCCGTGATTCGGACAATAAAGGTAAATATTTAGATGACGAGAATCCGTGTATAGATACAGTGGAGGCTCAAGCCTGTACTTCGTTAAATGCATCAAGCCTTGAGCAGAACCGACTCTGCAACCCATACATTAAAACACATACAAAAATCGAAGCGCGGGTCGCTCTGTAAAAGCCATCATGCAGTTCTACCGAGGATTCTAATAATCACAGACAATACAATCCATACCTCAGCCGTCTCAGAGAAATATTCCAAGTAGTCTTCCCATTCACTTCAAACCCATATACACGGCATTTAAGTTATTTACAATGGCGGCAGTCTCGCGCCTCAAATCTTAACAACAGTCTCACAACTCAAATCTTATTTAGCTTTCTTGATCATGCCCTCTAAGAGACAACCGAAACTCAAGCAGAAAAATGATAGAAAGATGGAAAACCTGTTGTCAATCAATTCAGTTGAAGTTATCTTGAGCTGCTTCGATGTGGAAGAGATCTTGAGCACAGTGGGACTAAATGCACTGGCACAAAGAACATCTCAACAACACGAAGAGAAGGAGAATCAAAACCTGCGCAACGCCCATCTCTATGATAGATAAAACCACTAATCCTTATTAACGTTTTAGAAAAGGGTCGGGCGGTCCTAGTTCAAGCTTCGTAGAAGGTTCCAGAAAGCCTGTACCTTCCTGTGACCCACGTCTGTTGTTGCTGCGGCGTGGCAGTGTGGTACCTAGCAGGGACTAGGCTGCCATGCAGCTCAGCTCTTGTTCAAATATGTAATTTATGTTCTTTTAAAATAACTTTTCTTTTTTGACTTAGCTCTATGATATATAAGGTATTTATGTCATTCACATAATATGACAATGTAATTTTTTTATTATAAATAAAATTGAGATTTTTTTTCAAAAAAAAACCAACAAAATTATAATTCATCAACATTATTTTTTAAATGTTAAGAATATTGAATTGTTATTGTATTTTATTAAACAATACAATGAACAATTATATAGCATCTCATATATCCCTTTATGCATTGTTCTTTTATATCTCTTTATGCATTGTTCTTTTATAATATGCAATAAACAATGGTGTAGTTNTTTTTTTTTTTTTTTTTTTTTTTTTAAAAGCATATTTTTCCAATGAGTTTTGCTCAAAATTCGATCAGAAATTTAGGAGGATAGCTGGAATTGTAAATTTTAATGTTTGAGGTTGCATATTCTAGATGTTCTGAGGGTTTTTGAGGGTGTTGAATCAATTTATGCATTCATAAACACAATTTAAACAATGTAAAATTATGATTTGGTCAACAAATGCATTGTTGAATTCTAGTGATAGTTGCCCAAAAAAATAAGAAAGATAGAACATTTAGACTGTGTCATGAACAATACTATAGGATCCATGTATCCCTTATCTTCTCATAACAAGAAGATAAAGGAATGAGAGATCTTATTAGAATTGTTTCATAAGATGAAAGAAAAATCTATAAAAGATATAAGTACATTTTATTATTAATATTGTTTCATCTAATAAAAGGTAGGTTATATATATATATATATATATATATATATATATAGAGAGAGAGAGAGAGAGAGAGAGAGAGAGAGAGAGAGAGAGAGAGAGGTCTTTTGTTAGTTAAGATTTGTAAATTTCAAGTGAGCACCATGTAGATGAAGGAATAAGAGATGAATAATTAATATTAGGATCTTCTTGATGGCATAGGAAGTAATGTCATTTTTTGCTCACAAGAATATTTATTAGCAATAAGCACCATTTGGAATTGGATCCTCCCTCGTCTTAGAAATCTTCCAAACCAGCTTTTCAAAACCTTAATTCTTCTATAGGTTTTGAAATATCGGGGTCAAGGAATGAGGTTTTGCAATTGTTTAGATCTGAATCAACACAAAGACACTCTTTGGGTGGATCCTCGACCCAAGTTCCATCATTTAGGTTGGTCCACCATGGACCTATAGAAAGTGTAACACACCTGACCCCCTAAATCTTCCTTAGGCTGGTGGGATGTCGAATTTCCTCTTCTCTAATGACACGCTACCGGTTTCACTAGTTTCTTAGGTGAGGATTTCTCTTATCACAATTTAATCTAAGATAAGTCCTATTAATTCTCAAGGAGATTTCTCAACTTAGCTTACTGAAGTGTCCAGGTACCTAACACCCTTATTCGAATGATCTGATTTGTTTATCACCCTCAGAACAACAATTTGTGGTTGCTCGTTCCCATCATAATTCCCAACCACCCAGTTGGTCTCCCTTCCAACGGTGATATCCTGATGGATCACCCACTGATATCTAATGGACCACGTATCTGGGGTTTTGACGACTACAATTACGTCAAAATACGCATCCGCTTGACGGTTACTTCCCACTTGAGCATCCATTCAACAAATGGGGCCCACAAAATATATGACTGAGATAAAATCTCACTCCCCATACCAATCAACGGTCATCCCTTCATTCTCGGAGTCCCTCCCCCTTGGAGCGTCTCCGTTATGGCTCCATGAACTACTCTGAGTAGCTCATTCCAACCATGCACATCTTCGATGGATCAAAAGATCCTTGTCCATCTAATCCTACGGTCGATGTGTTTCTCAAGATTAAGGCATACTTCCAATCATGGTTTTAAAATCCCCCTCCCCCCTTTGGAACAATTCTTGTTGGCGTCGATGGTTGGGATCTCATTGATCACCTCACGATGGATCTACGGTCCTAGGAGTTCCTGATGTCAGACTCCTGATATAATATTCTTTTCGAACCTCCAATGGCCCTTACTCTGATAGTCTCCTTATTGGATCCAACGGTCCAGATTTCTAGTCACTCTCTGATAGATCGACGGTCCTTGTCGATTCGGGCCTCTCCCCTTCGAATTTCAAATTCATCCTTACTTAACCACTCTGAAAGTGGCACCATCCGACCAACAATACCCACTTTACCAAATCAACAATTGTGAATTCACCCACCATGAAACACTAGTTTCTTCCAGGGTAACAACCCAATTTTAGACTTAAACAAGTCAGAGTCTTTTCTCTAGCTTTTGTAAGATTCTACCAAACTTCTAAGAGCTTTGGAGTTCTAGGTTTAAACTGATTAATGTCTTCCTTTAGGCAATTGGATGAAAGATTGTATGTCCTGCAAGATTTCCACCCAAATCAGGTGGCTTCTCACAGGGCTTAAGGCTCTCGACCCCAGTCCAAGACTCTCCAAATACCAGGGTACTCATGTCTCTCTCTGAGTGAATATTTTGTCCCTATATTGCAAAATTTCCTCTTAAGCTGCAATATTTTCAAGGATATAGATCATCACGACTTAACTTAACTTCATGAGTTAACAAATTTATATAGTGAAGGTAAACAAGCACATTCCATTTTACACAAGAGTTCAATATATCATTTACATGCATTCATGTTTTCCCATTAAATAAAAAACCACACATTTACATCATTACCATTCATTAAACAATTAAGTTAGACATTTCTTTGTTCAAGGGAAATATCAGTACCCAACTGACTGAGAGAGGATGCATTTCCTCCCAACCTTAGGCCATACTGCAGAGTGCCTTCCTAAAGTACGCCACCCCCGTTCCAAGCCATGATAGCACAAGGGAATGCTTTAGTTGGTCTTCAACTCAAGATGATCCAAGAAGGTTACTCTCCTTCCCCCTCTAAAAAAAACAAAAGTTTCCCCCTTCCCATTGAGCTCAGGGATTCCACAATTTTATCATGTAGTTTATCAACTAGATTTCCTCATCATTTCTCTTCTATACAGTCCCCCAACGACCTCCCATTACCAGTGTCAGTTTATGTCTAGTTAGTACCGAGCTACGACCCTTTATCACTCCAGTCTGGATGCGGGTCTTCTCTGTTCCAGGGTGATTGTCATCAAATTTGACAAGCTTCATGTTTTCCTCAATGGAAGCTCTCGACTTTCTTTTTCTCTTCAATCTACGCCAACAAATTTATATGTTCGTTGTGGCCTTAACATGTGAGATCATAGCTCAGACTCTTCCTTAGATTATTCTCTCATGTGCACTGCATGCTCTGTTCTCTTCCTATGCATTTGTCTCTCATTGTTGTTCTCTTCTTCCCTCTCTGCATGCATATGTTTATCTTTTTTCTCTTGGTGATTTTTTTCACCTTTGGCCTCTTCCTCTATTGATCCTTGGGATTCTCGTGGCTTCTGTCATAAGCGACCTCTAGTCAGTGATTTAAATTTTGAAGGGGCAATCCAGGGGCGTACTTCTGTTAGATTTTCAGTTGACCCTTGCCTCTTCAAGAGATCAGATCCGTCAGTAGTATTAACTACCTCAACCACCAATCATGTCTTCCATAATTGGTCACATGGGTCCATGCAGGTTTAAGTACATTGGTAGGTGTGTGTTTATGTTTTGCAATACAGGTAAGCTTTCTAAGCAAGCTTCCTATTTTCTTCACTTAAACATATCAACTGAACCTCTCCAATCCACTTCATCAATTCCACATGTGATATCATGGCCAGTACTCTCAAGTATTTTCCCTTCTCAGTTAAATGCCTGGTGTTTTCATTAATCAAAACATGATTACATGCTTCATAATCACATCATATGAAGTCTTAAGCATAATTACAATTATGGGGGAAAACATGGTGTTACATTTCCCTCCTCCTTAAAGAAATATCATCCTTAGTGTTTAAAACACCATGTATATACAATTATACAGAAAATAAAAAACGGTGTTTCTATCTTCATGGCATATTCAAGTTTCAATGTAGCCTCATTAGATACAAAGTGTTTCCATTGCACCTTGACTTACACGATGGCTTGGTTACATAGCATTGTTTCTCTCTTGTCCAATATGCATTGTGGCTCAAGTTGGAACTCTCCCTTTGGTTCCACTTGTATCATAGTCCAATCAATAACATGATTATATTCATACATATTTATTTAATAAAGACACATGGAACACATTGTGAGCTCTAAAAGTCGGTGCTAGTGCAAGTATGTATTCTATTGGCCCCACTCTTTCTATAACTTTGAATGGTCCACAATAGTGGGCTACCAATTTAGCACACATTCCCATTCTCAGGGGACTTCTCTTGGGCTTCACTCGGAGATACACATGATCTCCCACTTTGAACTCTTTATGAATTCTCTTGTTGTTTGCATAACTCTTTTGTTTGTCATAGAATATCTTCATATTCTTCCTTATCTTAGTCATTATATGTTCCATTTCTTTCGGCAACTCTACTTGAAGTGGAATTTTATCCATTGGATTGTCCCAACTAATTGGAACTCTACATTTCCTTCCATATAGAACCTCAAACGGGCTCATATTTAATGATTCTTGATAACCATTGTTGTAGGAAAACTCTACCAGGGGTAGATACTTTTCCCATTGCTTGGGCTGATGCATAACATGCCTCCTCAACATGTCTTCTAACACTATGTTCACTCTTTCGGTCTGACCATTTGTTTGAGGATGGTAGGATGTTCTAAATGCCAATCGTGTTCCCAAGCCTGCAAACAAACTTTTCCAAAAACTTGAGGTGAACTTAGCATCTTTATTTGAGATTATGATCTTGGGAAGACCATGCAATCTAAAAATTTCTTTTAAAAAATCATTAGCAACATCTATGGTCTTAAAAGTAGAATTAATAGGAATAAAATGATCTCACTTGCTCATCTTATTTACAACAACTATGGTTGCATCATGTTGCATCACTACCTTTGGAAAACCGGTAATAAAATCCATGGAAATTGTCTTCCATTTCCACTCTGGAATTTGCAAAGGCTGCAATAGACCTACACGATGTATGTGATCAACTTTCACATGTTTCGAACTCTAAGAACTTAGCAATGTGTTCAATGATGTCTTGCTTCATTCCAGGCCAATAATACAATTGCCTTACTGTTGTTACCATCTTTTGATAACCAAGGTGACCTACATAAGTTCTCTTATGGAACTCATCCATGATTAGGTGCCTCAAATCTGTTGAATTAGGCACATACAACCTGTTGTTATAGAATAACAACTTATCAATTGAAATTTGATATCCTTCGTATCTTCTTTCCCTGGGTTCTTGTTGTAACCCGTCTTTTACCTGATTGAAGAAATGATCTCCTTGAAAGAGGGTTTTAATCCTTTGTTTGATGTCATACTCTCCTACACTTGTTGTTGATAAGTGTATAGTATGCACACTTCAGTCGAGCACATCTGCCACTTTGTTCTCTTTTCCCTTGATATGTTTGATTTCAAAATCAAACTCGTTGAACGGTGCCATCCACTTGGCATGTCTAGCATTCAACCTTGGTTGGTCAAACAAATAATTCAGACCATGGTGGTTTGTCATTAAAAAAAACCTTCTTCCTTGCAAATAATGTCTCCATATTTTCAACGCATGCACAATCGTTGCAAGCTCTAGATCGTGGGTAACATACTTTTTCTCATGTTGGTTTAACTTTCATGATTCATAAGAGATCACTTTCCCTTCTTGCATAACCCCACCTAGTCCTTCTTTACAAACATCAATGAAAATCAAGTAACGCTTCTTAGGGTTTGCAATATTTAGAACAAGAAAATTGTTGGCACAGGGGAAGACCCAGGGTTCAATGCTACAACAATGTACCAACAAAACCCTAACTACTGGCCCTTTCAGCAACATCTGCGAAGCAGATGAAGTCTCACCCGAGGTAGAGGTAGGGGTGGTTGCATGACTCAAGTGTCTGCAACCTTAGCTGGGACACAGATCTGTGATTCTAACACTTAACAGGGCACTCAACAATTAACATTCATCAATATCCAGTTTGAGTTATAGTGCACTTAAACCCTAATTACATAGCATCACAATATTCATCCAGATCTACTATATTCAAGCACTAAGCACATCCACATAGGCCAGATCTAGTATTCATTCATACTATTAATCACAGAGAATTAACATATCTATCTATCATTCATCTACATCAAAGCACTAAGCAAGTTATCATATAAGCACATCAACACATTGCACAAAGCAGAGCAACACAACATATACGTGGTTCACCCCCACCCTAGGGCTACGTCCACCAACTCTTTGTCTTATTTATTATCTTTTGTCAATCTCCTTACATGCACAAAGCCTCAAAACCCACTCCGCATAGAACAACAGATCTGCGCGCACCTCGCCAGATCCTCCTTCCCCGAGCTAGGTTTAAGCACAAAGCCTTCTTACGATCTATACACAAGCTTCTTACAATCACTTACACTTAGCTCTGCAAGTTCTTAACACATAGCATGCACAAAGCATCCATAACTATTCACACTTAACACATTGGCTCCTTCCTACATTGCCTAGATATCTATTTATACATTACAAAATAGGCCTAAGCATGGGTAAACCCATGGGCTGACATCCCATACCCATTACATAATCCCGAATCCCAAAAAGGGCCCTAAAAGGGGACGAGATTCCACGATCTCCGCTTTGTCTTGCGCTCTGCCTTCGACAGCCTATCGAAGTCTCAAAAATAGGTCAAAAGTGACCAAGGATCCTCAAAACTTGGTCAATGGCCAACAATCCCCCAACACTCACCTGTGACTCATCCTGAGTCACTCTAATCTTACTAGTTCTACTTCAAAAGTCTCAAGCTTGGCTCGAGCTGCTTCAACTTGGTGTTGTGCCACGACCTCCTGTTCAGTGAACTCTTGTATGAATGCTTCGTTGACAGGTCCCTCTAGGCGATGTTCATTTGTAGTGATGACTTGCTCTAGTTCCACTCCTCGGCCTTCGATCCCTGTGAATAGTTGGTAAGCCTTATCCTATACAGGTTGGAGCCTCTAAGTCACTTCGTGACTTTTCTTTGGATAGTGTGGACCCGTTGCTGGGCAGTGCGTTGCTCCTAGGATCACTTCATTCTTTACACAACTGGCAGGGGCTTCAACTGTGCCTGTATTGTCTCTGCTTGATACTTCGCCTCTTGGAGTTGCGACTCCAGTGCCTTCAGTTTTGGATTCTCAGTGAGTTTCTCATATGTATGGGTACTGCGATCAATGAGTTTCTTACATTCCATGGTGAGGGCTTTGATTTTCTCAACTGTGCTTCGAGCAGTTGCTTCTCTTTGATCCCTCACATCTTGCGGGGTGTTGGGCATTGTGCAGAGCTCTAAGTCTGTGATTCGTTGTTGTAGCTGTTGGATAGCTTCTGCAAGTTGCTCTACTTTATGTGTGGCTCGGTCTTCTATTTGTGGCTCTAATCCTGTCACAGAGTGGAGTGCTCTGTTGACTGCTTCCTTCACTTCGAGTTGCTCTGCGAGCAACTATTCTTTTTCTTGTTGCATCTATACTTTATCTTCTTCAAACTTTGCCTGGAGAGCAACCTTATACTATTCTGCAACTTTGCGTTGTTCTACGATTACGCCTTGCACTTGCTTCAAAGCCTGGGTGACTTGTTCTGTTTCTTCTTGAGCGTGACGAAGGCGAGCTTTGACCGCTTCAGCTAGTCGGTGGAGTTGGGTTGGCTCATCTCCCAAATCTGGTTCTCCTGATGGCAGGGGTGCAGTGGGGACTACATGACTGGACTAAAGGGCCTGCTATACCCCTCAGAGTTCGACTTCAATTCTATCATACATTTCCTCCTGCTTGGCTTATTGTTTCTTTGTGATTTCCAGCGAAGCGTCGTTTAGAGTTGCGATGATGAAATCAAAATCATCGGCAGTAAGCACAATCTTCATCTTGGTCACGGTGGCTTTTGATTTCTTCCGGGAAGAAGTTTTCAGGGGAGAAACCTTCCTCTTCTTCAAGGGATCGACCTCGTCTCTAGGCGGTGTTACTTCGCCTTGCTTCTGTTAAGCTCCCTGGTCATTTATATCTTCTACTTCATCATCACCCCCTCGGTCCGGTGATATTGAAGTAGTCTTTCTTAAGGCATTGCTTAAATCTTGGATCTCTTCGATATTCTTTGTTCTGCTGGGCCCAGGTGTATCCTGTTCTTTATGCATGATCTCTAAGCTGTCAGGGTCATACATCTCTACAGGGTCTACGGGAATAAGGAGGTATGCGGGCCAATCCTTAGTGATTTCCTCCAGGTCTTCTTCCGTGAGTTTGTAGTACGACTGAAGCTACTCCTTATGTTCATCAGCTCACGCTGTTATGTAGATGAAGTGTCGATCTGCACAGAACTTCATCAGGGTTCGGAACCTCTGTAGGGTGTTCGGGGTCATGCAAGGTTCAGCTTCAATGGCTCTCTTCAGCTGAAGGTAATATGTATGAAAAACAACATTTGACTACCACTGTTTGCTCATATCACTCGAGTACCAGAGTGTAGTGAACTTCGCAGCAAGCGGCTCGAACGGTTCAATATCCGGAAAGGTCGCACCTTCCGGCATCTCCCGGGCAACAAAGGCGATGAAGATCAGGAGCCAGCTAAAGTGAAACTCGTAGTCCTAATCCTGTGCTTCGCGGTAGTCTAGTTCTAGTTGATTAACTAGGTACTTCGCCAAGTTCATATACATGCCTTCCACACACTTCTCTGCGAGGTCAATGACAAAGCCTATGACCTGCGTAGGTATGTTCTTCCTTACTAACTTTCCCGCTATTAGCTGGTAGGCTAGGTGCATTGCGCCATTCTAAATGGAGGCTACCTTGTAGCCTCACATCCCCTTTTCAACATCGTCGTATGTATCTTTGATCTTCTGTGCTAGTGCGCAATCTGTGGATTTTCCTGGATAGAACTCCTGCGGGTCGGGTCCTTTCATACTTAATCGGGTGATCCTATGGATCAACGTCGGGTCAATTGTATTACGATGGTCTAGTCATAAGTAACCGACATGGTAACATGAAAGCAATAACTTGACACGGGCGTTCACTCCCTGGTGCCTTCCGAAGTGTGGGATTTTCATTACATTTAACAGGGTGGACTGCACGAGGTTCATCGTCCATGGATGGGGGATTATCTTTGAGTTCTTCCCCTTCGTTCTGGTCAAGTATTTGTACAGGGTGAGCATGTTATAGTTCTTGAGATCTACGAGGTTGAAGTCACTGAAATTCAACACTGCGATCTTGTCCTGCTGTGCGTGAACTGCACGTATCCCCTTCTGGAGGTACGCAGTAACCATGGAGTGCTCAAATTCTCTTGGCACGCTATCTCGACTCACCGTGCCGGCCAGAGGCGGGATGTAATCGGTCAATATGGTTAGGATCAACTTCGCATTTGCTAGGTCATCTCCGTGTTTGGTTCTCTTTTCCGCTGATGGTCGGGATGATCTGGCTCCGCAAGCAATCGACGGAGAGGCTTTCACTCCTCTCATCGATGACGCTTGAATACTCACAGACATTGCTCTTTGAGACATTACTCTTTCAATCATTAGGTCAATGAGAACTTCTTCGACAATTTTCTCTGCAGTGCTAAGCTCGTTCGACATGCACGCTCATGGTTGAATATCTCGGGTTTGAAGAGTAACTAATCAATGCAACAGGACAGATGGTAAGAGTGTGATGATCAATGTGCGAAATCAACTAATATACGGGCTCAGATTCACGGTTAGAAAAAGTGTTCTCGTTGTGTGGCGCGACAGGATAAATAGATAACAAGGCAACAAATCTCTTGCAACGGATGAAAAGCCTTTATTAACTCAGTTATGTCCGTTATGGCGCGGTCCCAACGGTCTAGTGGAAAATTTTCTGATCATAAATGTCTTTCTACCCATTTGGGTTGTCGGTCTAACGGTTATCCTGTTCCCAATGGATATATGGCATCGCCATGGCGAAGTGCCATGTGACGTTGTTCTGATATCCCGACGAAGTTCCAATTTTGAAAAATTTCCTTCTGCGAAGTTCCTTCTGGAACTTTCTGTAAATTTTCGATCTTATCTCTCTTCTTACTTAGTTTTCGAGCCTTCTTTCCAGTGAGTTTCATCTCGGTATTCCTTTTTCCATTTTGATTCTTATCTTCTTTTGGCAGAGTAACTTCGCGTTGTTGATATTCTTTCCTAGAAATCATGGGTAGTACTTCATCTGTATCTGGAATAGGTACTTCACTCTTCTGTAGGTCTTCTAGTGTTCTTCCCACTTCGAAATCCAAGTCTTTCGTTTTAAATAGCTTCGCTTGGTTTTGTTGTTTTTCAATCAAGTGTGCGATCCTCCTAGTCATGAAATCTTTTAACTCTTGCTTCTTCTGCTCTAAGATTTCTTCTTCTTTCCTTCTGGACTGATCTTCATCAATCCAAGGTTTTCCTAGCAACATAGCAAATGGAGCATTGTTCTCAATAAATATAACAACTTCAAATTCTTCCTCCGTCAAAGTTCCATGAGCAGTCATAGATATCTTTGTAAGCTTTCCACATAGGGTTATCAATTTTCCTCTGAATAATTTTATTCCTCCCAATGAAGGAATCATAGCAGGCTTTCCTAGAATTTCCCAAGTTCTTTCTGTCATAATATTCACCTGTGTTTCCTCATCCAGAACACAGTCAATGTCGAAGTCTCCTATTCTTACTTCAATGCATTCTTTTTCTTTGAAGATCTCTAATAAGCTGATATGTCGGTGGTCATTCAGGGTTTCTTTCATCTGTAGCAATACTTTTTTTTATTCTTTCTAGGGTTCTGTCATAATCTTAGTTGTTGACCTTTCTCGTGGTATTATTGTCTCATGTTCATCCTTTCAAGCTTGGCAATCATTCTAGGGCAATCCAATACTTCATGGTCCATAGTTTTGCAACAGAGGCAACTAGGTCTTCTTCCAGGGCATTCCTTAGCAAGATGTCTTGGTTTTTTGCAACTGTAACAAAGGGTTAATCCTCTCTTTCCCTTAAATGATCCCCAACCTTTGTACTACACATTAGGATCATGGTAGCTAACTTGCAAAAAATTCTTTCTGGGATCCTGCATCCATTTGCTAGTCCAAACATTCTCTCTATGCATAGGTATAACATATCTTTCACTATTCTTATCAGATCTACTCATATCAAATCTTCTTTCATCTATCAGTGCCCTAGTTTTCAAGCTAGGACAAATCTTATCAAACATACCTAGGTCCATACTTTAGAAACAAAAATTTCCACTAATATTATTTTCAGCAGAGCACAAAGCTTCCAGATCTAAAACTTTTCACTATTCTTACCTTTATCAGAGCACATAGCTTGCAGATCTTACCTCTTTTCTTCAGATCTGACCCTTCTTGGCACAGAGCTTCACAAATCAAGTAGAATACCGCGCACTAGAGTGATAGATATATGCACACATATTTCACAATTTTAGGTTAGGTCTTCGCACAAAGCTTATTTTTCCTCAATTCCCAGCAATCACAGTTTTAGGTCGGATCTTTGCACAAAGCTTCTTCTTCCTCAGTTCCCAACAATCACAGTTTCAGGTCCTGGCAATGGAACCATTTCTTGGCATAGGGGAAGACCCAGGTTTCAATGCTACAACAATGCACCAACAAAACCTAACTACCGACCCTTTCGACAACACCTGCGAAGCAGATGAAGTCTCACCTGAGGTAGAGGAAGGGGTGGTTGTAAGAATCAAGTGTCTGCAACCTTAGCTGGGACACAGATATGTGATTTTAACACTTAACAGAGCACTCAAAAATTAACATTCATCAATATCTAGTCTGAGTTACAACACAGTTAAACCCTAATTATAGAGCATCACAGTATTCATCCAGATCTACTATATTCAAACACTAAGCACATCCACATAGGCCAGATCTAGTATTCATTCATACTATTAAGCATGAAGCATTAACATATCTATCTATCATTCATATACATCAAATCACTAAGCAAGTTATCATATAAGCACATCAACACATTGCACAAAGAAGAGCAACATAGCATATACATGGTTCACCCCCACCCTGGGGCTACGTCCACCAACTCTTTGTCTTCTTTATTATCTTTTGTCAATCTCCTTACATGCACAAAGCCTCAGAACCCACTCCGAATAGGACAGGAGATCTGCGTGCACCTCTCCAGATCCTCCTTCCCCGAGCTAGGTTTAAGCACAAAGCCTTCTTACGGTCTATACACAAGCTTCTTACAATCACTTGCACTTAGCTCTGCAAGTTCTTAACACATAGCATGCACAAAGCATCCACAACTATTCGTACTTAGCACATTGGCTCCTTCCTACATCACCTAGATATCTATTTATACATTACAAAATAGGCCTAAGCATGGGTAAACCCATGGGCCGACATCCCATACCTTTTACATAATCCTGAATCCCAAAAAGGGCCCTAAAAGGGGCCGAGATACCGCGATCTCCGCTTCGTCTTGCGCTCCACCTTCGACAACCCGTCGAAGTCCCAAAAATAGGTCAAAAGTGACCAAGGATCCTCAAAACTTGGTCAAGGGCCAACAATAATTAGTTAAAAGATACTTCAATTGCTGAAAACTAGCCTCACTTTCTGCTAACCATACAAATTTCTTCCCTTTTCTCTACAATGAGGTATTGGGATTACCTATCTTGGAAAATCCCCTTATAAACCTCCTTTAGTACCCATCCAATCCCATCAAATATCTCACCTCTCTCACATTCCTAGGGGCAGGCCAATCCATGATTTCTTTGATCTTCTCAAGGTCTACTACCACTCCTTATGTTGAGATTATGTTACCTAAATATTGTATATCCTTTTGAATGAAATCACACTTGTTGAACTTAGTGTAGATCTGGTGTTCTCTCAACGCCTGTAGCACCATCCTAAGATGTTCTTCATGCTCTTCCTTAGTTTTGGAATAAACCAAAATGTCATCCACAAATGCTAGGAAAACCTTGCCAAGATATTTGTTGAGCCCACTATTCATTAAACACATGAAAGTGGTTGGTGCATTTGTAAGTCCAAATGGCACCACTACAAACTCATAATGTCCATACCTCATTCTAAAGGTTGTCTTGTGGATATCATTATCCTTAACTATGACTTGGTGATATACAAACCATAAATCAATCTTTGAAAAGACTACAGCTCCTTTGAGTTGATCAAAGAAATCATCAATCCTAGGCAAAGGATAATTGTTCACATCTTGTTCAATTTCCTATAATATATACACAGTCTCAAGGTTCCATCCTTCTTCTTTACAAACAAGGTTGGTGCTCCCTATGGACATACACTCAACCTAATGTATCCCTTGTCTAACATTTCCTTCAACTGCACCTTCAGCTCCACCAACTTTGGTGTGCTCATTCTATAAGGTACTTTTGATGCTGGCACCACTCCAGATACAAGATCTATTGAAAAATCAAGATCTCTCTTTGGAGGCAATCCAGGTACCTCTTCTGGAAATACATACTTAAATTCTCACAACACATTGTGATCTTTAGCTTTCAACTCCTTTCTCTCTATTGAGTTAAGCACTTGTATAGCATATAAGGGCCACCCTTTCCAACTGAACTTCTTAAGCTGCAAATATGATATTTTCCTTACTGAAACTAATGTTTGAGTGCCTTGCAAAACTCTTGCTTTTCCTTCTTCATCTTCAAATTCAAATTTTTTCTCATAATAGTTCATCTTTGCCTTGTGGGTAGCTAACCAATCCATGCCTAGTAAGACATCATATGATCCTAGGGATAGGGTATTCAAGGTTGCTTGGGTACATAGCCCACTTATCTCAAATGGAAAAATATTTTATGACCTCATCTACTTTCTCTTAATTCATGTGGCTAATTGAACTAACCATGTTTTTGCATGTTTCTTCCTCTGTAAGGCATGTGCTTCAACAAATTGTGGTGAGATAGAACTAGGGTTAGATCTAGGTTCAATTAAAATAGAAACAAGTTGCTTGGAAATTATACCTTCCATCTCCACCACAAAAGCTTGGTGGTTTTCTTATCGATTCTCCATAATTGCATATATCCTTGGCACACTTCTGGCCACATCATTGACTGGAGTTGCTTCATACATATGATAAACTTTCTTGTTGTCATGATGTCTATGAGGAAAATACCTCAACGTGAGTGGTTCTCCACAACCCCAACACTACAAAGGTCCTTTCTTAGACTCCTCTGCACTTTCTCTTTCTTGCTCTGCTGGCCTATTTCCACTTTGAGATGGAAAATTTTGTTGATGCACACTTCTATTTAGCTGACCAAATTGTGCACCCTTCTTCTGATTCTTGTATGGAAATTACTTGAATCCCTTTTTCTGGAATCCACTCTTATCCTTCCTTTTCCAATCCTCAAAAGGCTCTGGATTATTCCCAGATTGATCATAACAACACTTAGGATTCCTTATGGTGTCCTCCAATGTATTTGGCTTATCAAATTCAATTTTGTCTCGATAGGAATATGGAAATCCACTGAGAAAACGTTGAACTCTTTCTTTTGCGTCCTTGAGGTAAGGAACATAACACAACAACTCCATGAATATTTTGGCATAGGAATCCATACTAATATGACCCAACCTATGCTCATGGAATTCCTTGATTTTGTCATCACAATACTTCTTCGATAAGTATGCCTTTCTAAAGTATTTCTCAAATTGCCTCCAATTCAGTTTGCCTTCCTTCAATCCTTTGATTTCCTTGAGGTCCTACCACCAAATGGAGGCCCCTCCATTCAGATTAAAAATGGCAATCCTTGCCTTGGTATTCTCGGAGTAATTGTGTACCCAAAAATACTTCTTCAGACTAGACAACCATGCATCGACTTCTTCTCCTTTCTTGATTTCTCCATCAAAGGTAGGAAATTTAGCTTTATTGAATTGTTCAGTTAGAGATCTCTTTGAGTTTATCTTCCTTTTCTTTAGAACACTCATCCCAGTGTCGCTACTAGACAACTCTTCGGATGAAATCTTCCCGCTAGACGACCATATGGAATCACTTCCACCATATTTGTTTTTCTTGGCATCCCAATGCTTTTTCTTGGAAGAACTTCTCCCCACATTTCTATGACTTAATCCATGCCTTTGGGCATCTTAAGGGGTTTTCAACCTCTCTGATTGCTGCAACTCTAGATTATTAGGTCCTTGTTGCATATGCTTCTAAATTTCAGACAAGATTTGTAGTAGCACTACATTCTTCTCTTCTTGTTCAACTTGGGTTTTCATAAGCCTCTCATTATCTTCCTTCAGGATTCTAACAATGACCATCAAATCTAGAGGGGTTTCTCTATCCCTCCGGCCATCAGATTCCTCATATTTGAAATGTGACGTGTATTCCATGTTGCATTGCACCATTCACTTCCACTAGCCTTCATGTTCCGCACTCTCCACGTGCTAAAAAAGTGAAACATTGTTAGCCATTACATAACCAACATCACATCATGCATTCTTGGCAAAGTAAAAGCTTTCTTAGACAATTTTAAGTGACCTTGGTGATCCATTCAATCCTAGAGTTTAAACTTCACTTTGATACCACTTTCTAACAAACATGACCCCCTAAAACTTCCTTAGGATGGTGGGATGTTGACTTTCCTCTTCTTCGATGACACAGTATTTGTTTCACCAATTTATTAGGTGAGGACTTCTCTAATCACAATTTAATCGAAGATAATTCCTATTAATTATCAGGGAGGTTTCTCCACTTAGCTTACTAAAGTGACAAGATACCTAACACCCTTATTCAAATTCTCTGAATTGCTTATCGACCTCAGAACACCAATCTATGGTTGTTCAGACTCATTCACATCAAAATGCCCAACCACCCAGTTTTCCTTTTCGACAACGATATCTCGAAGGATCACCCACGAAGATCTAAAGATCCTCATATTTGGGGTTCTAATGACTACCATTACATTGGAATACTCATATGCTTGACGATTACTTCCCACTTGACTTTCCATTCAAAAAATGGGGCCCACAAAATATACGACTAAGATTAAATCTCTCTCCCCATACCAATCAACAATCATCCCTTTGTTCTCAAAGTCCCTCCCCCTTGGAGTGTCTTCATTGTGGCTCCACAAACTACTCCAAGTAGCTCATTCTAATCTGCATCCATCTAATCCTACATTCGTTGTGCTTCTCAGGGTTAAGGAATACTATCAATCATGGTTTTAAAATCCCCTTCCCCCCTTCAAAATGATTACTTCTAGCAATGACGAATAGGATCTCATTGATCACCTCATGATGGATCTATAGTCCTCGGAGTTCCTAATGTCGGACTCCTGATACAATCTTCTTTTCAAACCTTTGACATTCTCCTTACTAGATCCAACAATCCAAATTTCTCCCTAGTTATTCTTTGATAGATCGACGGTCCTCGTCGATTTGTGGCTCTCCCATTTGAAGTTCAAATTCATCCTTAATTAACCACTCTAAAAGTGGCACCATTTGACCAACATCATGGATCTTCCCACTTCACCAAATCAATGGCTGCAAATTCACCCACCCCGAAACACTGGTTTCTTCCAATGTAACAACCTGATTTTAAACCTAAACAAGTCAGGGTCTTTTCTCCGGCTTTTCTAAGGTTCTACCAAACTTCTAAGAGCTTTGGAGTTCCATGTTTAAACTGATTAAGGTCTTCCTTTAGGCAATTGGGTGAAATATTGCATGTCTTGTAAGATTTCCACCCAAAACAGGTGACTTCTCATAGGGCTCAACGCTCTCAACCCCATTCCAGGATTCTCAAGATACCAAGGTACTCTTATCTCTTTCTGAGTGAATATTTTGTCCATATCTTGCAAACTTTCCTTTTAAGATGCAAGATTTTCACGGATACAAACCATCCCGACTTAACTTAACTTCATGAGTTAACAAATTTATATAGTGAAGGTAAACAAGCACATTCCATTTTACAAAAGAATTTAATACATCACTTACATGCATTCATATTTTCCCATTAAACAAAAAAACCACACATTTACATCATTACCATTAATTAGATAGTCAAGTTAGACACTTATTTGTTCAAGGGAAATATCAACATCCAATTGACTAAGAGAGGACGCCTTTCCTCCCAACCTTAGGCCATACTGCATAATGTCTTTCTACAGTATGAAATCCCCGTGCGAAGACATGATATCACAAGGGAATGATTCAATTGGTCCTCAAATCAGGACGATCTAGGAAGGTTACTCTCCTTCCCCCTATAACAACAACAAAAATTCCCACCTTCCCACTGAGCTCAAGGATTCCGTAGGTTTATCAGGTAGTTTATTAACTAGATTTCCTCTGCACAAGGGAGTCCCTTCTCTTCTATACAATCCCTCGATGACCTCTCCTTACTAGTGTCGATTTTTTCCAATACATACCAAGTTGCGTCCCTTTATCACTCCATTATAGATATGGGTCTTCTCCGTTCTAGGGTGATCACCATCAAATTGGACAAGCTTCATGTTTTCCTCAATGGAAGGTCTCAACTTTCTTCTTCTCTTCAATCTGCGCCAACAAACGTCTATGTTCGTTGCACTCTTAACATGTGATCTTGTAGCTCTATTTCTTCCTCAGAGTATTCTCTCATGTGCATTGTGTGCTCTGTTATCTTCCTCTACACGCGTCTCTCATTTTTGTTATCCTCTTCCCTCTCTATGCACGTCTATCCGCATTTTTCCTATTGGTGATGTTTTTCACCTTTGGCCTCTTCCTATGCCAATCCTTGGGACTCTTGTGGCGTTTGTCAGAAGTGACCTCCAATCAAGGATCTGAATTTTGAAGGGGTAATACAGGGGTGTACTTCTGTCAGATTTTCAGTTGACCCTTGCCTCTTCAAGAGATCATATATGTCAACAGTATTGACTCCCTTAACCACCAATCTTGTCTTCCATAATTGGTCACATGGTTCAATGCAAGTTTAAGTACACTGATAGGTGTATGTTTATGTTTTGCAATATAGGCTAGCTTGCTAAGAAAGCTTCCTATTTTATTCACTTAAACATATTAGCTCCACCTCGCCAATCCACTTCATCAATTCCAAATGTGATATCATGGCCAGTACTCTAAAGTCTTTTACCTCCTCAGTCAGTTGTCTGGTGTTTTCATTAATCAAAACATGATTACATGCTTCATAATCGCATCATATGAAGTCTTAATCATAATTACAGTTATGGGGGGAAATAGGGTGTTACAGAAAGTTTCAAATATCATTTCACCCCAAACACTAGGGGAAAAATCATTTTGGAATGTCCCAGCTTCATTGGTGTCAAAGGAATTCAAATCTCGTTCCGTGGAACCTCTCCTAGAATTATGTCAATATTCATGTGAGGCAGATCAAGGCGTGATTCACCAAGTCCATTGTGGAATTAACTCCCTACCATCCTAATTAAGTGTGCCCTCCTTTTCAGATCAAGTCTAGGACCTTGACAACTCTTTTCATGTGTATGAAACACTTTGTCCATCCTTTGATTTCTATTGACCTCGAACATCCCACCCTTCTAGAAAATTTCCATATACAGACCTAGTAAAAGAAAGCTTGCATAGTGTCAATTCAAACCCTATGAAAGATACAACATGTGGTGAGTAGGAGAGATATTGAACAAAGAAGGCACCATAGGGACATAGGGAACCAAGGGAGAGGGAACTTCGAATCGAAGGAGACCTAGGAAATGTGTTAAACTAAGAGTCAAGAAGGTGAAAATGGTTTTAGAAGAAGATGTATTAATGTCTCAAATCTTGGATTTATAGAATTTGGAGAAAGTTGGAATTTCCCCATTGTTGCAACCATTTTTCCGAACATTTCCTCTTTACCGAGCTGTCCTTTCTCTGGTAGTTCGTCTTCTCTTGGTGGCATATTTTCTTGCGGTACTACCTGACTGGTTGTCTCCCTCGGAGGTGTCTTCCTGGTCTTCTTGTCCCTCTTTGGACGTAGATCTGGATGTAACACCCAACAAGTGGCCTCATGATGCCCATCTTTGCTACAATGGATGCAATAGCCTTTCTCCTTCAAAGGTGCATTCCCCCTGCTCTTTTCCATGTGTGGAAAGAAATCTGTCATCCTCGTCCTTCTCTTGGTTTCCATAACCTTCCTGCACAAGTATTTTCTCTTCCAACACTGGGACACCACGTGGTTACTCAATCCCCAAAAGGTGCATGGTATATGATGCCACAAGCTCTATTTTATATGATTAACATGCTTATAATCAAATTGCATTTTAGAGTTTCAATATTTCTTATACCTCGGTGAGTTTCCTCTAGAGTCAGACTAGCAAGAAGAGTTGGTCTCAACTATGTCATTGTGATGCTCATCTCTCCCTGTAGATGTCTCGAATCCTCGATCATGAGAAGTTGTGCTCTCAGCCTGCACTGAATCAATTTTATCTCTTGATGAACTGTTGACCTATGGAGTCTCAACGATTGTCCTGGGGTCTTCTTCCCGAATGGTTTTGGAGCTTTCTCCAACATCCTTTGGGACATATCCTATCCTGACATATCGAGGCCAAACCACTGCCTCGATGAGATCCACAATACCTTGGCCATTGGTTCCAAGGCTTCCTCCTTCGTATCCCATTTTTCTCATCAACTTTAAGCCGATGCAAGAAGCATGTTGTTCAAGGATTTCAAAAGAATCATCAACATTAATCAAGAAAGGAACTACACATGGTTTGTTTACCTCCACCTCAAACTGGAACCTTTGGTCTGCTTCTTGAGATGTGTCCAGTTGTTCCTGGTGAGAAGGATCAGTGGAATGTGCTTCTAGGAATCCCCCTTGGTTTATGGATGCATGTAGGTCATCTTCATTTGCTTGAAAAAGTGTGCATGCATTTTCACTGTCATGCTCGCACCTATAACTAGTGAAGTTGCCATGGTCACAATATGGTCTTATCACCGTCTCATTCGTAGAGCCTTCCTCTGTATGCATCTTCATGGCTTGCAACTGCTCTTGCAACCTTTGGTTATCTTCTTCTACAACATGCAACAATGTCTTCAATCCAACATTCTTTGCTTGAAGCATTTGGTTGAGCTCTTTAAGCTCATCGAACCACGACTATTTTGGTAACCTTGCCATCGTTAGCTTCAACACCTACAATCAATATCAAGCCTGCTCTGATAACACATGATCTGAACCTGGGGGTGATAAGTTTCCAATATTGGTTGATTCTGTCACTCCTTCAAAAGGGTCAGTTATAGATCATTTTACTTGAGCGATTTGCAATTAAAGGTAAAGTTGAAGTTTTATGTGCTTGAATTCGAAGTGAATGAAACCTATTTAGTTTTCCTTATGTGTGATATGCCATCCTTGCTTTTAACATCCTATGTGCATAAATTCACGAAAGAACAACATAAGAACATAATACACATAATGGATATGACACTTCCCTTGATAACGGAGTTCACCCGATGTGGGCTACCTCTCCGGGTCATTCTCCAAAGCATGATTGCTTTATTCTCCTCACTGTAATCATGTCTCTCCTTTACAAGTTGTAAGGCCAAAGTATCTTTTCGGTGACGGCAACAAGAGATAGGAATTTGATCAGGAATGTATACATCTTCACAAGTTCTCATACTCATGAGGCATCCATGATGCTGACATGAACATCATTCCCATATACTCAATACATAAAAAGAGGAAGAATAAAATATGACCCCCATCAACATGGAGCCATCAAAAGCCTTAGATCCCCTGCTCAGATCCAAGCATAAATATGCAGCCCATACAAAGATACCGAAAGCATGAGATTTAGAACTGCTTCATTGGCCACTTATCATGCAAGTGCCACAATTTCTATGTCACATATAACTGATTGGTTTTATGTGGAAGAAGATAAGAAAAGAATAGATAGAAAGAATAAGTTGATCTTGATGCCTTGTTGTAGCCTCTCTATGCTCCTTCAGACCTGTAACACGCATGCTATGCTGCAACATTTAATGACAAAACAACATAATGAAAATCATGCTTACATTGGCTTCCCCAGAACTTAGCTTGCTGATATGAAGATCTACTAAAAAAACAAACCTCGTCATTGGATTCGTGTCGTCGAATTACCAAAAAATGAATGTCAAATTGTCTCCATCCGAGTCAGACACTTTCAGGCCCAAGAGACACCTTTGCCTCGGTTACCATGCCACTGCAATAAATGATGGAGAAATATCAAAAAGCGTGCCAAAATCCATACCAGGATGTACAAGTCCATACAGGCATGCTCAGTCTCCTCTCCTCTGCTCTTGTTGTCCCGAAACATTGACTGAACACCCCCTTATATACAAATTTTGGGTGATTGTGTAATAAATGAGTTTGTTGGCACGCTGGTAGATTAGTCTATTTTAAGACTGTGGTTAGGCAGAGGTTCCGGGGTCGAATCCCACATGCCTCCCCTTTTAGTGTGTTTGTTTTTAAAACAAAACTGAACCGACGCTAAATCTGGAGAGCTGCTTGGTGGATGGCTACACTTGGCGGGCGACCATTTAATTGACGGACATGCTATTTCTGGCGGTGAGTTTGGCAGAGATTCTTGCTATTTCTAGCGCACAATTGGAAGTCACTAAATATGGCGGACATGCCATGTATAACGGAACTTCCGCCATATTTGGCGGAGTTCCTATATTATATTGCTTTTAAATTCGGCCGTTGAGCCTCCTTGTGCATTTCGGTGGTGCCACGTGGCACCCTCCTATTGGGCCACGTGGCATCCTTTGATTTGTCCACATGTGAATTGATGTAACCTCTGCGTCACCTCAGGATACATGGCGCCTTCTGGGTGGTGCCACATGGCACTTTTTTACTCGTCCACATGGCGCCCTAAAAAAGTCCAAATCCGAGTACACGTGGCAGCCTCTGGTGTTTCCACGTGGCATGATGATGTCATCATGACACATGTCACCCTATGAACTTTCCACTTAGGCTGTATGGATGCTTACGTCAACCATACTGATGCTGATGTCAGCATTACGAATGTTGACTCATCCATGCTGACTGGGCTAGGTTGACCAAAACTTTGACCGCTTATATCTTTTGATCTGTAACTCTGTTTGACGAGCCTCTTGCACCATTAGAAATCTTGCGACACTCTCTTTGCGATCATTTCATTTTCACGAAGTTCTGGGAACTTTGAATTTTTCCCTTTCTCTGCTTGTTGAGGCCATTCTGAGCCTCCTGGGACACTTTTGAAACTTTTGTGATGTTCCCTAGATCCATCTGGATCAGTGTGCGAGGATCACACAACACCTCAAGTGTTGAAATATTGTAACTGAAAAGAGTATTCTACTTATTATTGAGTTATTATTAGTTAGATCAATCCCCTTTTATGGATTTATCATGTCGGGATTTGTAAATGACCAAATCCCCTTTTGTGGATTGGTCAAACCCTAATTATATGATTCTAATTAAGAAGTTGCCCCCCATTCCTAATTAAAGTGGTTTTAGCCACTAAGAGAAGAATTCGGCCCTGCTTGATGAAGAGACACCTCCCTAGCGCCTGCCGACCAATATAAATAAGAGAGGCTAGTGCCTCATTCGCTCACTCACTCAATTCACTCAACAAGTGCGCAAGTTTGAAGATAGTTGCAGTTGGGAGAAGAAGGAAGAGAGAGGTGCATTGCTCAGTCTTGATTATTCTCTAGTGTTTGGTCTTTTATCTTGGCATTGTATTGGCAATCTATATTAAGGAATTTTTTGCTGGGTTTTCTCCCCCATGAGGGTTTCCCAGGATAAATGGTGTGTATCTTGTGATTGTGTATCTCTCAATGATCCTACCTATGTTATTGTTATCAAGTAAATTGAAAAGAAATTTAATAGTTTCTCTAAAATTAACATGGTACCAGAGCTAAGCTGAAGAGAGCACCTTTCACTGGATAAGAAAAAATGTCATTGTTGTCGTACAAGAAAATTAGGGCTTTTTGTTGGAGAAGAATTTCAGCCTAAAAACCACTTAGGGAAGTGCACCCTATCCTAGCAAACTCATTGGCAACTTGAGAGCACCTTTTCAGTGGATAGAACTCCCGAAAAGTGAAACCCTAATTTCACTGGTACCAAAAAACCAGAAAATGAGGAAACCAGAACCAATACCAAAAGTACCAGTCCAGATTTGTGCAGACCCAGTTTCAAGGGGTAAAATTTGTATTTTCAGAAAATTGGCTGCACTAGGCTACTCACCTCAACCAAGCACACCTCCTGGTAAGTTCAGATTTAATTTCTGAACATTTTCAATTTTTTGTCATTTTCCCAGCTCCAGGTCAAGATGTTTGCAAGCAACAAGATTTTTGACAAGTTAGAAGGTGTGGATAACTTTTGTGCTTGGAAGTATAGGATTGCACTCATTCTTGAAGAGAATGACCTTTCAAGATTCATGAAAGAAAATGTACCAAAACCCGCAGATGCTACAACTAAAGCAAAGTACCAGAAGGACATGGTTAGGGCCAAAAGAATCACTACAGACTCTATCAAATATCACTTGATTCCTCAAGTGACATCTAATAATACCCCAAAATAAATGTTTGATCCTCTAACCAGATTGTATGAAGGAAGAAAAATTAACCAAAAGATGAACTTGAGAACTCAACTCAAGAATACAAATATGCAGAAAGGAGAAAAAGTTCATGACTATTTCTCTAGGATCTCTCAATTCAAGGAGAAACTAGAAGAAATTGGAGATACACTAGATGAAGATGAACTCATAATGACATCTCTTAATGGTCCCACAAGACCTTTGGATGCATTCATCCAAACCATTTGTGCTAGAAAGGAAAAACTACATTTTGATAGTCTTTGGGAAGAGTGTGTTCAAGAAGAAGCAAAAGTAGCTAACTAAGAAGCAATACTATTAAGGGATGAAGATCAATCTCTAGCTATTCATACTAAAGGAGGAAAGAGAAGCTCTCACTTCAAGAAGGAGACCTACCCACATAAGGAGTCTCACTCCCCAAATAAATTCATCCATAAAGAATCTCACCCTCCAAGGAGATTGCAGAAGTTTTAGAAAGGTCAAAGAAGAGAAAAATATTTCTCATCTTGTCAATGTTACCATTGTGACAATATGGGACATATTGCTAGGAATTGTCCAGCTATAAGAGAAGAATACAAGAAGACAAATAAAAGGCACCATGCCCATACAGTTGAAGATGAAGAGCCACCCACAAATATGATTAAAGAAAATATTGAAGACTATGTCTTTATCTATGCCCTCTCAGGATCAATGTCACCCGGTGAGGATACTTGGCTCATAGATAGTGGTTCTTCCAAGCACATGAAGGGTCAGAAAAACATTCCCTCTATCCTTACAGAAAATAAAATTTCCCAAAAAGTTACACTTGGAGATGATTACCAGTACCCTATCAAAGGAGTGGGAGAGTCCAATTACAAACTTTATTTAGGGACCTTAATGATGATGAAGGATGTACTATATGTACTAGGTTTGACGAAGAGTTTTCTTTCTATCTCAGCTTTAGATAAGAAAGGATTCAGGGTTGAATTCATAGATGGTGAAGTCCTTATGTGGCCTAAAGAAAAACCATAGAAGATGAAATTGTTATTGGAACAAAAGAAGGTGGTTTGTATAAATTAAAAGGTCACTCAGATGCAACCTTGATTCACTCCACTAAGAGTCCATGTGAAATTTGGCATAGAAGACTATCTCACATCAACTACAAGGCCTTACCATATGTGAGCAAGGCAATTACAGGTCTACCAGATTTCAAGATTGACTATGAAGGTGTGTGCAGAAGGAAAGAACCTCAAAAATCCTTTCCCAAAGAGTGACAGTAAAGAAGAAGGACTCTTGGAGCACATCCACTCATATTTATGTGGCCCAATGCCATCCACCTCTCTTGGTGGGTATGTATACTACGTGTCATTTATTGATGACTATTCTCGCAAGACTTCGGTTTAATTCTTGAAATCAAAAGATGAAGTGCATGGGAAATTAAAGGAATTCAAAGCCTTGATAGAGAATCTCTTTGAAAGAAAAATCAAGATACTCAGGTCAGATAATGGAGGAGAATACACCTCAAAAGAGTTTGTAAGCTTTTGTAGAGATGCCAGGATCAAGAGGGAGCTCACCACTCCCTACAATTCTCAACAAAGTGGTGTATCAGAAAGAAAGAACATAACTATAATGGAAGTAGTGAAGACTATGATCCATGATCAAGATCTTCCAATGCAGTTATGGGAATAAGCAGCAAGAACAACAATGTATGTACAAAACAAATTATCCCATAGTGAACTTGGGTTCAAAACCCCCGAAGAAATGTTTTCTGGAAAGAAGCCAGAAGTAAGTCATCTCAAAACATTTGGTTGTCCAGTGTTTGTACACATTTCGAAAGAGAAGAGAACCAAGCTGGACCCTTAAGGAAAGAAGGGAATATTTGTTGGAGACTTTGAGGTCTCTAAGGCCTTTAGAATTTACATACCAGGTTACCGTCATATTGAGATTAACATAGATGTAACCTTTTATGAATATGCAACACTCAATAAATCAAGGAGATTCTAGCTTGAAGAAGTACATGAAGAAGAACCTGCAGCTCCCAAAGTTGCAGAACCAGTGAGGGAAGTCACAGTTTCCCCTGATGAGAAGATTCCAGAAGATCATGAAATTATAGAATCTCAAGAACCTCCCCAAATGGCGATCTCTCACAAGATAAAGCCAACTTTGGCGAGGGAACTAATTCAAGATGGAGAGAAGTATGGTTCCCCAGAAGGAACCATGAGAAAAGTCAAGAAACCTAAGCCATTCTCTAGTTATATGGATTTGATGTGTGATCTCATAGAAAAGGAGCCTAATTTATTTGGAGAAGCCATTCAGAAGAAAGAATGGACAGATTCCATGATAGAATAATACCAATCAATTATAAAGAATGATGTATGGGAAATAGTTCCCAGACCGAAGAGCAAATATGTAGTATCTTCCAAATGGCTATACAAGATAAAACATGCCGCTGATGGAAGTATTGAGAAATATAAAGCAAGGTTTGTAGCTCGTGGCGTTTCTCAAAAGGAAGACATTGACTATGAAGAGACATTTGCTCTTGTATCTAGATACACTTCTATCAGAACCATCATAGCTCTTGCAACTAAGATGAAGTGGAAGTTACACCGGATGGATGTGAAAGCAACCTTCTTAAATGGTGTCATTGAAGAAGAAGTGTATATAGAATAACCTCAAGGGTTTGAAGTTGAAGACATAAAGACACATGTCTGCAAGTTGAAGAAGGCTCTGTACGGATTGAAGCAAGATCCTAGAGCTTGGTATGGAAGAATTGATAGTTTCCGGATGAGCTTGAGATTTACCAAGATTAAAGTTGATTCTAACCTTTATTTCAAGGTTATGAATGATGATCTTGTTATATTGTTGTTGCATGTGGATGACTTATTATCAACTGGAGAAGAAAATCTCATCATTGATTGTAAGTAGGAGCTCTTTGCAGAATTTGAGATGAAAGACCTATGCCCAATGCACTATTTCTTAGATATTGAGGTTTGGCAGAGCCCAGAGAAGATCTTCCTTAACCAAGGGAAGTATGCAGTTGAAATACTGAAGAGGTTTGATATGTTGGAGTGTAAATCCATGAACACACCCATGGAAACAAAGTTGAATCTCCTAGTTGATACTTCGTCAGAATTGGTTGATGCTATGCTATATAGACAGATCATTGGATCATTGATGTATATGACAAACACCAGGCCAGATATATGTTTTGTTGTGAACACCTTGAGTTAGTATTTGGTAGAGCCCAAACATGTTCACCTTGATGCTACACAACATGTGATGAGATACCTTAAGGCTACGTTGGACTTTGGTCTGTATTATAATGGAGATCACGACTTCAAAATGATTCGTTATATCGATTCAAATTGGGCTGGAAGTGTTTCTGAAAAAAAAGAGCACTTCAGGATGTTTTTTCAGTCTGGGGTCAGCCATGACTTCATGGTAGAGTAGGAAGCAATATAGTATTGCTCTCTGTACAACATAAGCAGAATACATTGCTTCATGTTCCGCCAGTTGCGAAGCCATATGGCTTCAGAAGTTGTTGATAGGTCTATTTGATCTGGAGATGGAAGAAAGCATGATTCTATGTGATAACCATAGCTACATAAAGATGGCAGAGAACCCTGTGTTCCATGAAAAGTCAAAGCACATAGAAATCCGGTATCAATACATTCGTGATATGGTGTAGAGGGGAGCCATAAAGCTCTAATATGTTGGCACATATGAGTAGGTTGCAGATGTGTTGACCAAGCCTCTGTCTCGTGTAAAGTTTGAGCACTTTCGAGATAAGCTTGGTATAGTTTGAAAGGACCTCCCTCGAAAGGGGGAGTGATGTTGATGATACTATGGTATCCTGACCAACAATGGGTAACTTAGTTAGGATTTGATATCCTAGGGGACTAATCATCCTTGAACAAATTTTGAAGGTCCGATAAAGACGGGTTGTCAGAGTACCTGTGCATGTATATGCTAGCTATGGTTAGTAGTGGTATATTTGTTAGGATTTTTATAATCCTATGGAATCTTATGATTCCTGGGCAGATCCCGAAGGTCCTGTAAGGACGGTCTGTCAGAGTACCATGTGGTAGCTCCATTAGGATTTTATATCCTAGGTAATCTTATGATTCCTGGGCAGATCCTTTGGGATTGTCAGAGTACCACAAAATGTTGTTACAACTGCCTCATTTTGTTGCCCCACGATGATGATGATGTTGTTGCTCCAAGCTTCGTGCTGTGATGATGTTGTTGCTCCAGCCTTCGTGTTGTGATGATGTTGTTGCTCCAACCTTTGTGCTATGATGATGATGTTGTTGTTGATGATGTATCAGCCTCGTGTTGACTATGATGTTATCTCAGCCTCGTGTTGACCATGATGTTATCTCAGCCTCGTGTCGATGATGTTGTTGTTGTTGATGTTGTATCAACCTTGTGCTGTTATTGATGATGATGATGTACTAGTGTTATACTAATTGATGTTGATGTAGATGATGATGATGCCATTCCAACTCCATGATGTGGATGATGATATTAATGATGAGAAAAAATTTCGATGATTTATATATATGCCAATCAATGTTCAATAGATTGATGATGTTGTTTCCCTCTCTCTCTCTTCGATGATGCTGTATTGTAGAATACCCTTGTTGTTAAGGGGGAGTGTTGAAATATTGTAACTACAAAGAGTATTCTACTTATTATTGAGTTATTATTAATTAGATCAATCCCCATTTGTGGATTGATCATGTCGGGCTTTGCAAATGACCAAATCCCCTTTTGTGGATTTGTCAAACCCTAATTATATGTTGCTAATTAAGAAGTTGGCCCCGAGGGATAATTAAAGTGGCTTTAGCCACTAAGAGAAGAAGTCGACCCTGCTTGATGAAGAGACACCTCCCTAGCACCTGCAAGCCAGTATAAATAAGAGAGGCTAGTGCCTCATTCACTCACTCACTCAATTCACTCAATAAGTGTGCAATTTTGAAGATAGATGCAATTGGGAGAAGAAGGAAGAGAGAGGCACATTGCTCAGTCTTGGTTATTCTCTAGTGTTTGGTCTTTTATCTTGACATTGTATTGGAAATCTATATTAAGGAATTTTTTGTTGGGTTTTCTCCTTCATGAGGGTTTCCCAGGATAAATGTTGTGTATCTTGTGATCATGTTTCTCTCTGTGATCCTACCTATGCTATTGTTATCTAGTAAATTAAAAAGAAACTTAATAGTTTCTCTAAAATTAACATCAAGAAAACCTAAAAGCTGCTCACAACAAAGTAGAGACAAGGATGAGAGCACAAATGACACTAAGTAAGGTAGAGTGGCAAACTGCGATTATGTACAAGAAAGAAAACGCCAAGGATTACCTGCTATGGACAACTACCATAGATTTGATACCACTATTGGACACAAAAATATAGAGATAAACATGAGATGCTCTTATTCATTCATATGATACACACATAAGAATGATGTGACCTTTCGATTCGTATTCCAAGAGGTCCCTTGGACTTCTAACGATGGTTCATATCATATTCCTTGAATCGAGTAGCCTTAACGAATTACATTTCCAACTTTTCTCTTAACTTGTCTACAATGAACATAATGTGAGAGGAGACAAGATGTCAAAAGTAATGGTTCATTATTAAATTGGTATTAATTTGATAGAGAAACATAGGGTGGAAGAGACTTCTACCCCTCCATAAGTCTTCCTTGTTTTTATTATGCATATTTGTTTGAAGGACTATCATCTCCTTATCTCTTTTGTTGAGAACTTGTAGTTGGTTCAATTTTTTTGAGCATTTTCATCATATGTTGTCTTTTGTGGAAGGGCTATAAGCCCCATTTTTATATTTATATAGAATAATACTTTATCATGAAGGAAGAAAATAAGTTTATTCTAGACAAATGCTCTAGAAAGTATTAGACAAATGCAAGCATGATGGTTTTGTCACATTTTGAATGTAGCTTATTCTTCATACAAGTTATGATTTTTAATTTAGAAAGGACATATTTTGTTGTTTTATATGGTTGTTTGGTTTCATGGATAGTTTAATAAAACCTATATATTTGTTTTTATATTTTTTACTTTTTATATATACTCGTTCTATATGTTTTTATATTTTTTACTTTTTATATATACTCGTTCTATATGTTTATATATACTCGTTTTATATAAAGAGAAAGATAAAAATAAATAAATAAATTTTATTATATCATCCATAAAATCAAACAACTATATAAAACAATAAAAAATGTCCTTACGAAAGGAAAACATAAAATAGAATAAGTTACGTTCACGTAAATGACTTTCAAAAAATTGTCCTTTCCAAAGGAAAAAATAGATGTTATAACATATTGCATTGTAATATGTTATAACATATTACATTGTAATATGTAACAAGGCTACTAGGTAGCATATACCTGTCAAATATAATAATGAAAGTATTGTTTAAGGAGATAGGGAGACAAGGAGTAGGCATGAAATGATTAAATGGCAGAAATATTTATTACAATAACATTGGGGGAAGTGAAGGCAGCAAAAAGACTTCAAAGTTTTTGACCAACAAAATATCAGATAAATGAGATTTAAAATTTAAAATTAATCATTATTTTTTAAAACTTTAGATAAAGGGGTGTATATTTTATAGTCAACCATGAACTAATAGAAAGTCAAACCTAACTCAACATTATATACCATGTCTATCAACATATATAATAATAACTTAGAAGAAGTTAAGTTCACATTTACAGTAATTTTCAAAATAAAATGGATCACAACTAATATTTATTTAACCCTTTCTAACATAAACCTATTTTCTTCCAACATAATTTAATATTATTATATATAAATATTAACAAATGACTTTTAACCTTCCACAAAAGACAAATGACTTAATTGTCATGATAAATTGCATTGTCTAAAAAGCCAATTTTAACAAACTTAATCAAGCTTTCTATTGGCATGAATTCAACTCACTAATTAACTATCGAACATCTCTCCATACACCAAAATTATCATTTCTTCCATAAGCACTTTAACTTGAGAACTACTTGATACATCTTAAAAATTCAAAGATGCATTGATAAATCATTATATATTTTAAAATTAAAATATAAAGTTGTAAAATAAAAATATTAATATTTTTTCGAGAATAAATAAAGTAAATGATTTAGTGGATGGATTTTTTAAATAAAATATAAGTTAAGTTTAAAAGAAAATACTTGTGACAATTAGATTTATATTTATCTTGATATGAATCTATATTTATTAGATTTATTAATTTTGAGATGAATTTAATTATTATTATTATTATTATTATTTAAGATTTGTTAAAAATAAGTTATTGGTAGAAATATCTATCAAAAAATTTAGTCTTCTTAGAAAAGGAATTAAAACTAAAAACTTGTAATTTTAGTGTGTTAGTCTTTGATCATTTAATATGTTTTAGAGTTTTATCTAGAGGTTTCTTTTTTTAATGGTCAGTAGAAAGAAGACCTCCAGAAACAACTCTAAAACATGTTAAATGATCAAGACTAACAACGTTGACGTTAGTACCCAACTTTAAACCAACAATATTGACTAAGGTATCCAACCCTAGACTAGTGACATTAACTTAGGTACCCAACCCTCCCGTTGAGGGTGGTTACATGGATATGGCATCAATGCCTTCCCATTCTATGCAAATATTCTCAATTAAAAACTGCTTCAAAGAGATGACGAGACATCATGAATCATACTATTTAGTTCCATAGAAGGAATCAACATGTCTATCCAATTTAAATACGACAAGAAATTTGGAGTAAAAAACTCTTCCTTCAGCTAATAATCTTTGCATCAATGCCTTCCCATTATATGCAAATATTCTCAATTAAAAACCGCTTCAAAGAGATGACGAGACATCATGAATCATACTATTTAGTTCCATAAAAGAAATCAACATGTCTATCCAATTTAAATACGACAAGAAATTTGGAGTAAAAAACTCTTCCATCATTGGTAAACCCATCAAAAGACTAACAACATATTCAAAAGAAAAAAGATAATTTTTTTTTCACTAATTTCAATTTATATCTCTATAAATTATAAACATAATTAAGTTAGGTAATAATCTTAACTAAATAAAAAATGTTCTCATAATGTTTTTTAAGAAAATAAAAAAAATAAAAAATGAAAACTTACATGTCAAATTTAAACAAAATATACAATTTGATGTTGAAATTTGGCATGTATTTTTATGAAAGGACACATTTAATGTTTCACCTAACCCAAGGCATACAATAGAGCTAAGGTAATATAATCCATTTGCATGTGTTGTTTCCAACTTTTCACTCGATGTATGTCAAAATGTGGCTTCTCTCGGAACAACTATTGAACACAATTGAATGATTTTATTCAATGGCCATTTGTAAATATAAATTAATATGAGATGTATTTTGTCGTACTTTATCAACATCAATGTCATCAATAACCTTTAAGGTGAATCATATTTTTTTAATTATGAAGATATGTAATTTATACTTTTCCAAAATAGAGAAAGAAACTTCCACTTATAAAATAATTTTAAGGTGATTTAATATTTTTTTATGATGATAAAGGTAATTTTTAAAGTTTTCAAAACATTTTAAAAGATAAAAGGGAAAAGGAAAATAAGAAAAAGAAACTTTATTTATAAAATTTTATAATTTACCTTAAGAGAAGAGGTGGTGGGTGTGATTATTATTGATTAAAAATAAAAAAAATACTTTTGAAAAAGGATTAGGAAAAAATACAAATAATCAAATAGAAACACTTTGTCTTTATTAAAGATGGAGGATTATTGATGATAGATAAAGTAAGAACTTAGGGATTTACTTTAATAATTAAATTAATGCTCAAAGCCTTCCATCTAAGCAATGACACTCTAATTAAAATAATATCTTGAATACAAAGAGAAGTCATAAGGTGAGTTTTATTATGTTCTCAGGACACTCAACTACCAAGTTGACACTCTAGTCATCAAGGCAACTTAATTAGATTGCAACAAATTTTGGTTAAAAAGTGGGGAGGTATATTACCCTATCTTCTAAGTTTATTTCATTTATAATTATCATGAACCTTAGCATGTTAAATACTTTGCATGTAATTTCAAATGGTGTGGTCGTATATTAAAGTCGACAGCCAAGATGCATTTACTATGTAATTCCCTCACATATGTAAATTTCAATGTTGGTGCAACCTTTTCAACCAACTTGATTTATGATTTTTCCTGCATGAGGATTTATTGCTTATTATAGGTCGATGGATTGTGGTTTTGTTGCATTTGGGATTGAATTGAGGCTAAACATTGGTTATTTTCCCTTCTAGCCACATCTATGGGATCCTGGCTCCAGGTTTTGGTTGGCTCTTTGTAATTTTGTCCTTGGTTTGAGTGGAATTGGTGGATATGAATTGGCCTTGGATTGGTGGTGTGCTTCATTGTGACTTGGCAACAGAGGATTGTGGGGTTTTGGTGGCTTCTGTGGCTCTCATTGTGACTATCATGGCCCTCCAACTTGCTCCTGGGCAATTCAAGCTTGTGGGGCTTCTTTCTTTTTGACTTAGCATTGTTGGTGCCATCCATTGCTAAAGGTAAGTTGTTAGCCCTCTGTTTATGGCCTTGTTGGGATGTTAGATAATGATTTCAAAAACTCTAGATTGTGTGTAGCTAGTAGTAAAATAGGGCTAGCTCTAGGGTTATGTTGGGAGTCCATGATGGAACATGGGCATGCTGGAAAATCCATTTTGTGTGAGACCTCTGAAATTCAGAGAACTCTAAGAAGACATGATGCTTACATTGTTGGTAACAAAAACTTAATAACATCATTCTCAGACAGACTGCAATCTCATGAAGCAAACATGGATACTAAATTCACATTTATAATGGAAACCCTTTACATCTAGAAGTAGCAAATCAAGGAATTACAGGTTGAATGTGTAGCTCTTAAACAAATGGTTGTAGGCTTGGTCAGAATCAACTTCACAACCCACTCAATGACTAGATTTTCTATTGGGTTAACATCGGTTAAGGAGGAGGAAACAATTCAACAAAAGCAAGAGGACATGGAAATGTTGAACACAGATCAAAATTCCATAACAAATGAAGTGCAACAGAAAGAAGCCTTCACTCAACTTAGTCTCATTCAATAATTTTTTATGCATTTTAAAGTTTTCTTGTTGTTAAGAGCTTTTGTGCAAATGTACACTTGCAATAGATTACATAAATCCTTTTTGAAAGACTGCTTTGTTGTTTTAAAACGTTAATCTCAAATTTTGGATATCTTTTAGAACATTTTGTCATATAATCTTTATATGTATTTTCATATAGTTTAGTATAGTTGAACCATTTTCTAATATAAATATAGTCACTCTTATTTATTAAAAAAAAAAACTTCTACTTACACATGAACATAAACTTAGCGTAAAATTATTTTCGTGATCAATAAAATTTATATGTGTAGCTCACTTTGTTACATGTACAAAGTATTTTGGAAGAGTTACTATTTGATTTATAATTTAATTAAGTTTGGTATATGTTAATTTTTTTGAAACTATGTGACTCGGCGAAGCCTCACAATTGAATGGAGCCCGGGCACGAGAATCAAACCCCACTTAATATCCCACTTGCACTGAACTCACTTTTTCTCCTAGAACTATGAGGGACTAGGTAGGGATTGGCTAATAGCTCTAGCTTATCAAGGTAATCTTGATTTTTAATATTTATTTGGTTCTCTTTGGTCATTATAGAAGTTATACTTCTATTAATCACCGCATTTGCTTAGTTAATCATTTTTTTTTTTATGTTTTTAAGTTAATGAATTTGATCACTATTTGACCTTGGATTCTCTTATTTTTTCTCCCTTAATTATGTGCACACATGATCATGTTTCTTTTTCATCATTATGGAGTACAAAAGGAGATTAATGGCATGCTTATTCATTTGTATATATGATTGTTTTTTTTTTTCTTCTTAGTTATAAATAAATTATTTATGTGACTCAGTGTATGGTTATATCACACTATATTTATGTGGTGAGTTATATACATCTTACTACACAACATTGAATGTTGTGGTGGCTAGATTATATACCATAAGATATGAAAGTATGGTTTTCTCTTTCTTCTTAGTTATACATAAATTATTTATGTGACTTATTTTATGATTATATCACAATATATTTATGTGGTGAGTAATATACATCCTGTTATACAACATAGAATGTTGTGGCGGGTGGATTATAGACCGTCGGATCTTAATTACTCATCTTGATACACAACATTGAATGTTCTGGAGGGTGGATTATAGACCATCAAATTTGAAAGTAATTCAGATCTGACGGTCTATAATCCACCTGCCACAACATTCAAAGATGCGAGCATGGTGTATATTACTCACCACATAACTATATTGTGATATAATCATAAACTGAGTCACATAAATAATTTATTTATAACTAAGAAGAAAGAGAAAACCAATCATATATACAAAAAAATAATCATGCCATTAACATCCCTTTTTTACTCCATAATAATGAATAATAGTTATTCAAATTCGATGACCTATAATCTACATGTCGCAACATTCAATGCTATGTAGCAGGATGTATATTGGTTGTCATATTTCTGTAGTGCAGATAAGATCGATGAAAATATGTACATAAGAAAAGTCACTTTGTAAGTATTAATGAAATATAAATATAATGGTACATTGCAATCATAAGTGAGATGAAAAATTATGTGGATTTTGCCACATCATCTTAGTGATAATTAAGATTTTTTTTTATTGAAGTCATTATGACCTATATATTCAAGTTTGTTATCCAAACTAAATTTGATATTCGAAAAAGTATGGGTAAGCCCATCACTCCAAATTATGTAATACCATTATAAAGAAGTCTTTGAAATGGTTATGGTTTAACATAATTATACTTGGTCATATTTTATATATACATATATACACATATGTGGTGTATGATGTAATTTTAGTGGAAATTATTAGTATGTTTGTTAGGTTGAATCTAAGTGCTAGGTTTATAGAGCCTATCATTCTTGTGTATTAATTATTTAATTATTAAAGAAGATATTTTATGGCCGAGACCTATGCTGTAATGAATAAATTAATTGTATATGGTGTATGAGCCATAGGATGTAAGTGATTATTGTGTGAGCCTGAGTACTATAACGAGCGGTGCAATTGAGATTGTTTTTCAATATACAATATTGTACCAATTGTAACTTTGTTGTAATGTTGCATTTTTTTAGTTAACAAGGTTTGACGTTTTTGCACTTTTTTATGTGAGTGTTTTAGGTAACAAAGGTTGACATTTCTGCACTTATTTATTTGAGTTATTTTCTATGCTTAATGACACATTTTTGTAAGTACTGATCTTTTAAGTTCATATGAAATTATTTGTGTTAATGTATGAGAAACCTATTAACTTAGTTGTAAGAATAAAGTTGGCATTCTATGGGGTGTTGTTCATAGTGAAGTGCAAGTTTATGTAGTATGCATCTTATCCAAAAGGAAGGTTGTTGTGTTGTATAGATCATATTCACAAGGACATTTGTGTTTTGTTGAACAAGTTGTGTATCTTGAAAAGACACTAGTATTAGAGTTAATACATTATTAAGGTTGGGTTTGTTTATTAGAGCACCCACCACATGGTAAGACATTGCTTGAAAGGGAGTGCAGTTGTGCAAAAAAAACACACTACACCCAAGTTATATGCATTTCCCTGCCTTTAAAATTTGGTATCAAATTGTAGGTTGCTCTAATCTTGGCAATACTATGATTAAGAGCTCGAGTTACTTTAGTTTAATAGGGGCCGATTTTCAAAAAAAGTTGTTTTGATAAGAGATATTTGAGCTCGAGTTACTTTAGTTTTATAGTGGTAGATTTAAAAAAAAAATGTTTTGATAAGAGATATTTGTTGTTGACCCTAGAATGACTTTAGAGTAGCTTAGGTTGTTATCAAGAGCGAGTTTTTTTTTATAATGTTGTTGAGTGGAGATTATTAAGTGTGGGGGAGAACGATATTAAAACCATCAAGAATTCCCTTTACTAAAATCAAGTTAGATGGTAAGTACTACTCCATTCAAAAAGTAAATATGAAAATTCTATTGATGGAGTAGAAGTTGTTGAAGATCATAAAAGGAAAGGGAGTTACTCTTACTAATGTGGATAATTTGGTGAAGTTTGAGGCTTTTGATGATAATGCACAATACATAATAAATTCTACAATGTTTAATTATATCAATCCTTAAAGTAGGAACTTAATGAGTTTCCATTCTATATGGAACACATTGCAAAATCGTCATAATACGTTGAATAAATTGAGAGTGCTCTACTTGTGAAATTTAATGGTTTCCTTGAACCTTGGTGACAATGAGAATGTTTTCGATTACATGACTTCCATATATGATACATGTGTGATTAGCTAGTTATTTTAGTGATGCTAAGGATCTAAAGGATTTTGTTGCATTAACAATCAATTGGTTGATTGAGGTGTTTCAACCTCTTGTGATAAGTTTATTTAATGATTTGGGGAAGACTAAGACTATTTTACTTGATAAGTTTGGTGGAATGCTACTTACTTCAAGAAGACAAACACTTGAATAAGTTTAAAAATAAGGGTTTTGATCAAGCAATTATAGTAAATATGGTTAAGAAGAAATTTCAAGGGAAGAAACCTGCAAAGTTTAATATCAGTAAAGGTAATTCACAAAATGTAGAAAATATTAAAGGAAGAATGTTGTTTGTCACAACTATAACAAGGAGGGACATTCTAAATGAGAGTGATCCACATGGAAGGAAGTATAAGAAGAATAACAATCACTCATCCAATGTGCCATAAAAGAATAACTTAAATGAGAATGTTGAGAAAGGCACATTGATCACCTAATAAGTTAGTGTGACATAAATTTTCTATGATGCTTGGTATATTGACTCAAGCTCAACCGTATATGTGGTCAGGAGGAAAGATTGGTTTAGGAAACTTGAACCATCTAATATGGGAGACATCATGTTTGAAGATGAAACGACAACATAGATTATTGGTGAAGTTGATGCACCTATACTGTTACATATAGAGTATGTACACAACATCAAAAAAGTGACTTACATACCTGGTTTGAAAAACCTTTTGCCCAAGACAACGTCATTTAAGCGTTGGTTTGAAAAACCTTTTGCCCAAGACAACGTCATTTAAGCGTTTGTGGTTAATCAAATTATCCATTGAGACTTCAAGACAACCCTCATAAGAAATTGTTAAGTTGACTTTTTGAACTCGTGACAAGGTTCGTTATCAAGACAAAAGGGTTGAGGAAGATGCTAATTGATCTTAGTCTATTCATAAAAATATACGCCGTAGTGAAGGAAAGAAACACATGAATCGACTATGAATTATGAATTATATAATCAACTAATTTTAAATGATATATTAGTAGATTCTATTATTACTAGACTAATCCCATTTTATTATTAAAATAAAATGGTTCTTTTTATCTTTTTCTTAGTAACTTTGATTCACCTAATTTTCACATTAAGATAATAATATTATTCTCATATCTATTCATTTAAGTATCTTCTTATAATTACATTTCCTTGAAAATTTATCAACAAATTCAATTAATTAATAATAATGATTTTATGTTTACAAGAGTTCAAAAATTGTAGGTGTTTGGTGATTCTCTATTAGTTATTAAGTGGATGAGAAATGAACAAATGTTGCATAATATGAATCTTTAAAAGTTGGCCTTAAAATTGTTGGAAAATTCTATTTAATTTGAATTGATTATTTTCACATGTATTTTTAGAAAATTAAACATTGAAATTGATACTACGTTTAAACAATTCATTTTTCAAAATCTAAAATTTTTAATGGTTGAATGAACATTATGATGAGGCATCCTTTGAGACTTGACATAACTTATAACTATTTGTTTAATTATTTTTTCGATGGTACAATAATATATCTTAATTGAAGAAATTCATATTTTGTGATGAACTATTTAGATCAATGTGATATGTAACTTCAAATTATAAACACTTGTTAAGATGAAGTGTGGTTATGAATCATATTAAAGAATAGCTTACTAAATATTTTTTGGGTTTTTTTTAATGCAAATATATAAGTTGTGATATTGTGATATATAAGAATTGTATTTTATACTATGTGTAATTTTTTCTTTAGAAAATAATAATAATAATAATTAATTAACATTATATTGAACATATAACATAGTTTTTTTTTTAAACATTTTCATCTTTTAATTAAAAGTTTTTAATTTTTTTAATAATATTTAATTTATAACTTTATTGTAAAATGAATATATATTTGTCATCTAAATAATTGTATACTTATTAACTAATAAACTATAATTTTATACACCAATTAATAACTTTTTAAATAATCTTATATTAAAATTTTAAAATTTTATAAAATAATAACTTTGTCTAATAACATAATAAATTTTTATATAAAAAAATATAATTATATATTTAGTAAGCTATGATTTTATACACCAACTAATAACTTCTTAAATAAACATTTTAATTTTTTTTTATAGATGATTTTATCTATTTTTTTATAAAACAAATAATTATATACTTAATAAGCTATAATTTTATACACCCACTAATAACTTCTTAAATAATCTTATATTAAAG
>ML829615.1:0-11009 GCA_009831015.1 Picea engelmannii
GTTAGACACCAAGGAGGGCGAATTTAGGGTTTAGGTGGTTTTTTTCACTTAAACTTTTTAATTCTCACATGTCAATTAACAAAGGAACACCACTTTAAGTTGTTGGCTAAGCAAGGGGGGGTCTTTTAAGTGGAAAATTACTTTTCCAACTTAGGAAAAAGGTTATGAAACCTTTTCCACTCTCTCTCAAACCTTTTTGCCTATTTTTTACAAAACATTGACATTTTGACTTTGTCAATTAAGCAATTAAATTGTTGACTCGAGACTGACTTGGACTCCTCATGGACAATGACCTAGCAAAACTTGTCCAATTGAGTTGAAACTTGGTCCAAGGGTGTAGGGGGTCTCATTCCATTTCTTTTGAATACAAATACCCCTATCAAAAATCCCAAGGACCTAGTTTTTACAATTTTACATCAAAAATAATTAAAATTACCATTAACTGGGTAATTTTAAAAAATTAAAAAAAAAACTACTTAGACTCGATGGAATTCCGCAAGACTCTAGGAGATGTCTAGCATGGTCATTTACAATATTCCTAGACCCTAGTCACCCATAGGGCTCAATCATTAGAATGTCTTTCACCACTTTGGAGGATTATTGTGGGAGTGAAAAACTCGAGGGTAATTAAAAAGGCTGGTTAGGCCAAATTAATTACTCGAGGAAAAAAAACACTCGATGAAAGGACTTCTCTAATGATAAAGTCCTAGGCAACTAACCTAAACTATGATCCATGCAGACCCATTACATTATAATCCCACGCAGGGGAGCGGAAAATCCAATTACAAAATGAAGTGTTGAGACCAAAACTGCCTTGTAGAACCAGAAACTCTTCAAACTTATTGCACCATCAGGTACATAATCTTCATGGCACATGGAGTTGACCCCCTAGTCGAAATAGGTGGTCAACAGGGAGAAAAAGTCTCTTCATAGTCAATCCCCTCCTTCTGAGAAAAACCTTGGGCCACAAATCTTGCCTTATATTTTTCAATACTGCCATTAGCTGTGTGTTTCGTCTTGTAGATCCATATCAAACTCACCACAGATTTTTCCTTTGGTCTAGGAACCACATCCCAGACATCATTCTACATAATGGACCGGTATTCCTATGCCATGGCATTTTTCCATACTTGATTTTCTACAACCTCTTCATAGCTGAAAGGTTTTGCATCCATTATGTCACACAAGCATGACACGTAGCTGGAATACGGCTTCGGCTTCTTACTTTCCCTGAAAGATTTCTCCGGGGCACCAATTCTTTTTGCATCTCTGATAAGCTCTTGTGCCCAAGTTGGTCTTCTTTTGCGAGAAGGTATCTTAGCTGGTTTTTGAGGTTCTACCGTGTCATGATCCTCTGGTTCAACTTCCTCTGGAATTTTAGGAACTTCATTCTCTTCTTCATGTACCTCTTCTACACGAATCTGTTTGGATTTATTGAAAGTTGCATTCTCATCGAAGGTTACATCTCGGTTGATCTCCACTTTCCGGTGACCGGGAATGTATATCATGTAAGCCTTCGATGCGTCATTGTAACCAACAAATATGCCCTTTTGTTCGAAAGGGTCCAACTTTGTCCTCTTTTCCTTGGGGATGTGAACAAATACAAGGCATCCAAATATTTTGCAATGGTTGACTTTTGGCTTCTCTCCTGAAAACATCCTCCTCGGGTGTCTTGTTTTCAAGCACCTTGTGGGGACTTCTATTTTGCACGTACATTGTCGTCTTCGTTGCTTCTGCCCACGGATGCATAGGAAGATCTTGATCGTGGATCATGGCCTTTACTGCTTCCATGATCGTCCAATTCTTCCTTTTAGCTATTCCATTCTGCTGAGGGTTATAGGGAGTAGAAAGCTCCCTCTTAATCCCAACTTCCTTGCAATACTCTTTGAATTCTTCTGAGGTGAATTCACCTCCATTGTTTGATCGCAAGGTCTTTAACTTACGCTCTGTCAAGTTTTCTACCAGAGCCTTAAACTCTTTGAATTTGCCAAAAACTTCATTCTTTGCTTTTAACAAATAAATCCAAGTTTTATGTGAGTAATCATCAATGAAAGATACATAATATACATACCCACTTAGTGAAGCTACCAACATCGGTCCACACGTGTCTGAATGCACGATGTCTAAAACTCCTTTGGCTTTGCTATCGCTATTGGGAAAGGAGTGCTCCACGTTCTTGCCTTGTGCACATCCTTTGCACACACCATCTGGTTCTGCTTGGGATGTTTGGAAGACCTGTCACCATTTTGCTCACAACCAGAAGAGCTTTATAGTGTAGGTGAGAAAATCTCCTATGCCATAGTTCACTGGGATTCACAATATCATGAACCATTGCGAAGTATGAATGTTGTAATCTTCTCAAGCCAATTTTTTGCTTAGGAACACTAACTTACCCCTGATTTAACTGTTTTACTGTTGTGTATGCAGGTTGGCCCTTGATATTTCGGCCTTAGGGTTTATTACAGTTATTCAACCACAGTTTATTCAAGATGCATTTCAACATACAAAGATCTCAACAATACACACGAGATGTAGAACCACAACAAGATCATGAACTTTTATTATAGGAAAGCAAGCACCTAATACAATATAGAAGCAGACCTGGAATAGCTTCAGATAGCTTCAAGACAAGAATAAGAGTTGCATACAAAATGCTCCTGAAAATATAAAGTAAGCCTCCCAAGGGCTGCAATACAAGATGAACGCTCCAATACAAAACTAGGGTTTGGCCTAACCCTCAAGCTGCTGGTACATCCTGTTGAAGACTGTGAATATCTAGGGTTCGGCCCTCCTGAAAAAGAAGACTCCCAAATGCTACCAAACTCCACCAAATGATAGATCGCGGCAATAGAAACCTCCTCCTGAAGTAAGGAGCCCAACACTAATGCCTCCTCCTCAATATGTTGAAACCCTAAATTGGTACGGCCCTCCTGAAACCCTGAATATAGCTGAATGAGGCCTCTGAATCCCCTGAAACTCTCTAGGATGATAGATCGAGCAGTCACGAACCCCTGAGAGAAGTTTCAAGAGAAGATCTGAGGTATAGCCTCCTAGATCTGAGAATCACTAAATCACGAACACGTCCTCTCTCCTCCAAAACCGTCCCAACCTGCAAACAATGATCTGGACGTGGTAACTCCTCAATGAAGCCTCCAAACTGATGAGCAAGGCCCTGCAAGCAAAACCCTAATGCTGAAATCTCCCAAAGCTCCTTCAATAAGCTGGATCGAACTGTTCTTCAACCAATGGTGCGCCCGTGCTAGAAAACCCTAACTAGTACGGCCCTACTGTCCTCCTGAATAGATGATGAATGTAGAATGGTGTGGGTGGAGTATTTCATCCCCAAGACCAAGCCTGGAACAAGGTGAGTGGAATCTTTCACCACTATGTTGTTCTCTAGGGTTTGTAGTATCAAAACCCTCAAAACTGTATGCTCAAGAGCATCAACAAGAAAATACCAAATATCCAAGATGAAATGAGAGGTGCACCCTAGCCTTCTCTTTATACTTCTTTTCTATTTCCCTGTTGTGTTAAGTTAACCCCTAGAGTCAACTACTAACTCAACCTCCAGTGCTCTATTCTTTCATTGAGTTACTTCTCTTACCCTTTTTACCTTTTCCTTAAGTCAACTTTAAAATATAACATTAATTTGGTTGACTTTTCCCCTTTGTGTGAGACTATGGTCTAGTGGGGATGCCTAGACCACTAAGTCTTCCCAAACCTCTTCATCAAGAGGTGGGGGACATTACAAATGTCCTTTTAATTTGTAGAGTCCTCCTTCTTCAACTCCAATCACTATTGCATCATCAAGGGTCTTTCCTTTAGGCCACATAAGAACTTGACCATCAATAAATGCTACTCTAAATCCTTTCTTGTCCAATGTTGAGATTGAGAGAAGATTCTTCTTTAAACCTGGAACATAGAGAACTTCCTTCATCTTTATTGGCTTGCCTGAGTTTAACTTATAGGAAGCTTCTCCAACACCTTTGATTGGATACTGATAGTCATCACCCAATTTCACCTTGTGAGGTGAATCTTTATGAATAAGGTTAGATGAGGAGTCTTCGTAACTTGTCATGTGCTTGGAAGCACCACTGTCTATCAACCAAGTATTGCTTCCATGAGCAACAATACCTATGAGGGTTGAGATAAGAACATAATCCTCATCACTTGATTCATCTTGCTTTGCAACCTTCTTGGGAGACTCATCATCTTCAGTTGTGTGAGCTTGATGCCTCTTACTTCCTTTCTTTTTCTTAATTTCCATAATGAGGGGGCAATCCATAGTAAAGTGTCCCAATTCCTGACAACAGTAACATCTGATCTTTGAGTTGTCTCTTTGACCCTTGTTAAAATTCTTAGGTAAAGAATGTTCCTTTTTCTTTCCTTTCCTGGTGTGGGCGACTAGGACTTGATCTTCATCTGCCATCTTTTCTTCTCTTGCAGTTGTCCTAGCTTCTTCCTGGTTACAGTCTTCCCAAAGCCTACTGAACTTGGGAAGCTTCTTCCTTGAGCAAATTCCTTGGATGAATGCATCCCATAACCTTGGGAGGCCATTCAACGTAGTCATCACCATCTCTTCTCCTTCTACTGAGTCACCAATGGCTTCTATCTGCTCCTTGATTTGATTCACTCTTGAGAAGTAGGAGTGAATGGTTTATGAGTTCTGCATTTTCACATTCTTTAACTGAGATCTCAGAGTCATTCTTCGGTTTATGTTGCTTCCTTCAAATAGACGAGTTAAGGTGTCCATCATTTTCTTTGGAGAAGATAATGATGATACATGATGGATAAGGTGGTCCTTAGTGGAGTTTGCAATAATCTTTTTTGCTCTCACCATGTCCTTCTTATATTTTGCCTTAGCTTCATCTCCTTGAGGTTCTAGAACCTTTTCTATAATGAACTTATCCAATTCATGTTATTCAAGAAGGAGGGTTACTCTGTACCTCCAAGCCCTGAAGTTATTAGCTCTATCTAGCTTCTCATCGATCTTTGTTCCGGTAGTCATCCAGCCTGGGATCACACAAAAATATGACCAAAATTGAAAGACTGAACTTACCAGTAGGTGTACTCTGTTAAGGCGAGTTGCTTGGTGGTTTTGCTTTGTAAAAATTCCCCCAGATACTAGAAAAACGTCAACCTTAGGGTTTGGGTGAAACCCTAACTGCAACAGCTGCAAACTGGAAAACTGGTCCAAAGGAAAAGTGCGCTAGGCTAGGGTGAACCTCCTGATGGTCTTGGTTTGTCCGCGCAACTATTTCTAGATTGAAAACAGCTCCCTTTTAGGCTTCTAGATCTGCAACTGGCTTCTATTCAGGCCAACTCTGATACCATGTTAGAATTTTAAAATTTCTGGTTACACAGTTACAGTTATTTAATCCAATAGCAACTGTAATAGGATCACTAAAAGATAGACAATCACAGATACAATAGAATACAAAGCTTATCCTCGGAAACCCTCTTGGGGGAGAAAACCCAACAACCAAAATCCTCAATATAGATTCCTTCAACCAGTACAATGATGCGTTATAGCTCTCCAAGAAAGACCCAGACCAAAACACCAAAAGAACTAGTCTCTGAGACTAGTGCGTTAGACCTCCTTATGTGCTCCAAGATACACAAGAGAAGTGTGTGTGTGAATGTACAAATGAGAGGAACCTATCCTTTATTTATACACAACAGTGTCTCTTGAAGAGACATGACTCTTGACCTAACTAACCCATAAAAACAGGGCTGACTAGCCACAATGGGGCTTTTTACAATTATAAGTAAAATACCTATAAAATAATGATTTATGTTGAGTCGACTTGTATAATATAGTTACAATAAACTTTTAAAGGTTTGACCAAAACAAATATGCAAGAATATATTCCGTAGTTACACCAAAATATTAACACTCAATAGTCACTTAGGCGCCTTTTTCCACTTTACTCAATGTCACCTTTATATTTAATTAATTCCCGCTCAGGTGGCATTAATAAAATAATTAATTCCCTGACTATGGCCCACGGGAATTACTTAGGCTATTTCGTCAATTTGTCTAGATGACTCATTTGGAAAGGGACATTACAGTCCTCCCTTCTCGAGATTGTTTGTCCTCAAGCAACTGCAAATTTGGATGTTGCAAGATCTGATCACTCTCCCATGTGGCATCCTCTGCTAGTAAGTCCCGCCATCTGATGAGGTATTCCTGAATCACCCTGTTACGCAATCTCCTCTCTTAGACCTCCAATACCTCCTCAAGAACCAGTACTAATTGCCCCTCCTCATCCAATGGAGGTAGCTTTGTCGAAGTGGTGACTTGTTGCCCCAATGCCTTTTTGAGACATGAGACGTGCAATACATTATAGATTTTGCTTCCCTCCAGCAATTCCAGTTCATAAGCCACTTTGCCAACTCTCTGAACCACCCTGTAAGGCCCATAGAAACGTGGCTTAAGCTTTTCTACTCCGTTCTTCTTCAATGAAGACTGTCTGTATGGATGTAGCCTCAAGAAAACCAAGTCTCCCACCTCGAAAGCGCGCTCGACCCTATGCCTATCTGCATATAGCTTCTGCTGATTTTGGGTCGTCTTTAGGTTGTCCTTGAGAGTCCTAATATGTCCTAGCTCTCTTGGATCCAATCCTTGGCTTTGGAAGCCCTGCTATCCCCAAATTCCAAGTCAACAAAGGAAGGAGCATCGTACCCATACAATGCTCGAAATGGTGTCATGCCAATGGACATGTGATGAATCGTGTTGTAACAATGCCCACCCAGGTGCAACCACTTCATCTATGCTTTTTGTTGCCCTGACACATAGTTACGTAAATATCCCTCAAGCCATTTGTTCACAATCTTTGTTTGGCCATCTGTCTGAGGGTGGTAACTAGTGTTGGAGGTCAACTATGTTCCAGCCAATCTGAATAGCTCTTGCCAAAAAGCGTTGAGGAACCTATTGTCCCTGTCACTGACAATATATTTAGGCAACCCATGAAGTCTGAATACCTCTCTGAAGAATAACTCCACTACCTGTGTTGCCTTGTACTCTGAGGATATGGCAAAGAAGTGTGCAAATTTGGTCAACCGATAGACCACAACATATATACAATCTCTGCCTTGGACATTTGGCAACCCTGTGATAAAATCCATGGATATACTCTCCCATTTCTGCTCTGGAATGGGCAACGACTATAATAGTCCTACAGGATGGGTTTGCTCTGACTTGTTCTATTGACAAGTCACACACACTCTCACGTGCTTCAGCACATCATCTTTGAGGCTCTTCCAAGTGAACCTCTCCCTGATTTGCCTGTAGGTTTTGAAATACCACAAATGTCCTGCTAATGGTGTCTTGTACATAGGCTCCATGATCTTTTCCTTTAGTGTGGATTCTGAAACTAGATATATACGATCCTTGTAGTAGATGATGCCATCCACCACCTTATACCTGTCATCATGTGTATTGTGGTCCATCACCTCACAAGAAAATTTGTTCTTGGAATATTCCACCACTAGATGAGGTTTCCAATCAGCTGAAATCTCTGTAAGCGAACACATCTCTAGCCTCCTAGAAAGAGCATCAGCTACTACATTTTTCTTCCCTTTGACATACTCGATGTCAAAGTCATAGGCTTGTAATTTGCTAACCCATGAAGTGTCTCAAGTTGTTATGGTCTGTTTTAACCACGAATTTCCCACCTACCAAATATTGTCGAAACTTCGCCAAGGCATGCATGATGGCAAGCATTTATTTGTCATAAATGGGATAAAGTTTCTCCCTCTCCAAGAGCTTCCTGCTCTCGTATGCAATAAGATGCCTCTGTTGCATCAAAATTGCTCCTATCCCTTCACCTGATGCATCACACTCAAGCACAAAGGGCTGAGTGAAGTCAGGAAGTGCTAAAACTGGGCAGGTGCTCATCACTTCCTTCATGTGGTCAAATGTCTTCTGAGCCTCTTTGGTCCATCTGAATGCTCCTTTCTTTGTAAGGTTTGTGAGTGGTGCAGCCAACTGTGAAAACCCTTTCACAAACCGTCTATAATAACTGCAAATCCCAAAGAAGCCACGCAGGTGTGTGATATTTTTGGGTGGTGGCCAATCTAATATAGCCTATATCTTCTCCCTGTGCACCTACACTCCCTATGCACTGACCACATGTCCCAAGTATAGAATCTATGTCATGCCAAATTCACACTTGGACTCTTTGGCATACAGTGACTGCTCCTCCATGATACTCAAAATATCCTCTAAGTGCCCCAAGTGTTCCTCCCAAGTTCTTTTATATATCAACAGATCATCAAAAAATACCAATAAAAACTTCTGCAACTGCTTTCTGAATATGTGATTCATGCATGACGGAAATGTAGCTGGTGCATTGGTCAACCCAAATGGCATGACCAAGAAATCATAATGCCCATAATGGCACCTAAAAGCAGTCTTCTGAATATCTTCCTCTCTAACCCCAATTTGATGGTAATTGGATCGAAGATCAATCTTTGAAAATTATACGTCTTTGTGCAACTCGTCTAGAAGCTCATCGATCCTCGATATAGGGTACCTGTTTTTTATCGTCTTCTTATTCAGGGCCCTGTAGTCAATACACATCCTCATAGTTCCATCCTCCTTCTTAACCAAAACTACCGAAGAAGCGAAAGGACTAGAACTGGGTCTGATATGGCCCATCTCAAGCAACTCCTTGATGGTTTTTTCTATTTCATCTTTGAATTTCTTGGGGTGCCTGTAAGGGATGGTTATGATAGGTTTCGCTCCCTCTTCCAATTCTATAGTGTGCTCAAAGCCTCTATCTGTTGAATTATAGTAACTTTGAAGAATATTCTACTTATATTCGAATCATTATTGTATAGATCAAATCCCCTTTTGTGGATTGGTCAACATGTATTTGTAAAGTCAGCCCCTAGTAATTGTAAAGTGGTTTTAGCTACTTCTAGGAGAAGTCGGCTCCACCAAGTGAAGAGACACAACCCTAGCACCACCTCACAACTTGTATTTATATGTGAGGATGGTGTCTCATTTGAACATACTCACTCACTCATCTAGTGTGCATATCTTGAAGACAATTGCAGTTGCAAGAAGTAGTCTAACGAAGGAGAAGAGAGGTGCATGCTTGGTCTTGGTTTGTCTTTGGTGTTTTGGTCTTAGTCATGGCATTGTACTGGCAATCTATTATTGAGGAAGTTTTGTTGGGTTTTCTTCCCCATGAGGGTTTCCCAGGATAAAATGTTGTGTACGTTATGATTGTGTTTCTTTCAGTGATCCTCTATATACTATTGTTTTGGAAATGCATTGAATAACCTAATTACAACAGTAAAAACTTAACATGGTATCAGAGCTTAACTAAATAGAGCACCTTTCACTGGGTATTTAGACGTTTTTGTTGTCGTACAAAGAAATTAGGGCTTTTTACTGAAGATGAACTTTTGACCAAAGACCACCTTGGGAAGTGCGCCTTGCCCTAGTGCATCGTTTGGCAGCTTGAGCGAACTTTTTCAGTGGATGGATTCTCCAAAAAGTCAAACCCTAGTTTTGACTGGTACCAAAAAACCAGAACCAATACCAGAAGTACCAGTCCAAAATTGCGCAGATCAAGTTTCAAGGGGTAAAACTTGGAATTTTCAAAAATGGTCTACTCCAGCAAACTCGCCTTAGTCCAGCACATCTCCTGGTAAGTTCAGTTTCATTTTCTGGTCATTTTCTTAGCTCCGGATCAAGATGTCTGCAAGCACCAAGCTTGTTGACAAGTTAGAAGGTGTGGAAATTTTACGTGCCTAGAAGTACAAAATTGGACTCATTCTTGAAGAGAATGACCTTGCAAAATTCATAAAAGAAAATGTATCGGAACCCGAAGAAGATGAAGCCAAAGAGAAGTACAAGAAGGATATGATTAGGGCTAAAAGAATAATTGCAAATTCCATTAAACACCACTTGATCTCTCAAGTGTCTTCTAAGAATACTCCCAAAGATATGTTTGATGCCCTAACCAAAATGTATGAAGGAAGGGACATCAATCGGAAGATGAACTTGAGAACCCAACTCAAGAATACAAGAATGCAAAAAAGAGAAACAATGCAAGACTATTTCTCTAGGGTTTCTCAATTCAAGGAACAGTTAGAGGCAATTGGAGACAACTTAGATGAAGATGAACTCGTGATGACAACTCGTAATGGTCTCACAAGAACTTGGGATGCCTTCATCCAAACTATTTGTGCAAGAAAAGAGAAACTCCAATTTGACAGTTTATGGGAAGAATGTGTTCAAGAAGAAGCAAGAGTGGCTAACCGAGAAGTCGTTATATTAAGAGATGAAGATCAAGCCCTAGCTGCTCATGCTAAGGGTGGAAAGGGAAAGTCTCGTTTTCAAAAGGAGACTCACTTTCATAAAGAGTCTCTCTCCAAAGAGATTCCAGAAATATCATAAAGGTCAAAGAAGACAAAAAGATTTCTCCTCCTACCAGTGTTATCATTGTGATAAGATGGGACACATTGCTAAGAATTGTCCTGCCAAAAGGGAAGAATACAAAAAGAGAAATAACAAAAGACATCATGCCCATACAACTGAAGATGATGAGCCACCCAAGAAGTTAGCTAAAGAAGAGATTGAGTATGTTTTGTTTTCCGCTCTCTCAAGATCTATGACACCTGGAGAGGATACTTGGCTCATAGGTAGTGGTGCCACTAAACACATGACAGGTCAGAAGAACACTCTCTCCGGCCTTGTAGAGAAAAAATACTCCCAGAAAGTTTCACTTGGAGATGATTATCAGTACCCAATCAAAGGATTGGGAGAAGCCACCTACAACCTTGAATCAAGAACTCTAATAAGAATGAAGGATGTACTCTATGTACCAGGTTTGAAAAAGAACTTACTTTCTATTTTTGCTCTAGATAAGAAAGGTTTCAAGGTTGCATTCGTAGATGGTGAAGTTCTTATGTGGTCTAAAGGAAAAACTATAGAAGATGCAGTTGTTATTGGAATAGAAGAAGGTGGTTTGTACAAGTTAAAGGGCCACTCA
>ML829615.1:49994-68705 GCA_009831015.1 Picea engelmannii
CCTTTCCCTTCACTCACTTAGCCTGTGATAAAGAGATATTGACCCCCTTGGCAAGGGTTCTTTTCCCACACAGCAATAAATCGAACTACAGTGAACTAGCGCTGTCCCTCACAAGGATATGCACCCAGAAATCTCAGAATACTCCCAGAATGAGAAGCTTTGACCCTCATACAAGAAATCTCAGACTTCTTCAAGCAAGTCACCCCGTTAAACCCAAAACTCAGCTGCCTCCTCTTGAAAACTCAATCATACGATGAAGATAAACTCGGACACTAAAGATGAATCTGCTATAAGTGAAACCAATGAAGAAATCTGAAGTGATCTCTTCCTCCAAGATGACTAACTAGAGTGGATGGTTTCACCACCGAAGCCAATCTCTGAAAATCTTCCTAGGGTTTCCGTCCCATGAGTTCCAAAACCACCATGAGCTCTCTCAATGAGAAATTAGAAATTACGAATGCGAGAATGAGAGAGGGTGCCCTCTTTTTCCCCTTTTATTCATTAGTTGACTCTTTTGCGACCCTTTTACTTTTTAATCAGTTCAAGTGACTTTTCGTATTCTCAATAGTCACTTAGGCGCTTTTTTCCACTTTACTCAATGTCACCTTTATATTTAATTAATTCCCGCTCCGGTGACATTAATAAAATAATTAATTCCCTGACTATGGCCCACGGGAATTATTTAGGCCATTTCATAAATTCGTCTAGATGACTCATTTGGAAAGGGACATTACACAGGAAAGTGAAGATGGAAATGCAGGAAACTGGATAATCTATATTTTTCAAGGAACAATGGAGCAACATAAGCAATACAGAAACACAAAGGAAAGAACTAGAAGCAATGGAAGTTTGTTTTCATTTTTTAACTTCTTTCTATTTATTTATTTATTTATTTACCTTCCAAGCACAGATGTAAGCCAACCATAGAAAATTTTCTAAAACATGTGTGTGTGTGTGTGTGTGTTAGTTTAATGACTTTGATAATTGTAGGTTAGGTTAATTGAATCGTTATTTTTTTTTAATCACAATCTACTTGGATAAAGGTTATACACAAAGGGCAAAGTACCCTCCCTTGTATTGTAGTGAACTATATAAATATTTTGCATGCCACCAGATTCAATTAAAAAAACTTTAAAATTCTATTCTCGCTGACTTGGCAGGCAACTATGACATCAACACTGATTTCAACTCCCAATTTTTAGTGCCACTTTTTACTAATATAAAATTATTCTTCACATAAAGAAATGACTGCTCTACATGTAACATCAATATAGTTGATCAATGGCACCTTTATAAAGGTCTCAAGAAAGTTATATTCCTTGATATTCATCTGGAAGCACCTATGTAGATCAAAGCTGGCTCGGTGATAATTATAATTTGCCCGGTCCCCTCAGGATCTTTCATTGATGCAAGAGTTCAACAGTGAAATTCAATCCACAATGTTTTTCCCTTCTATCTTGTCACATACGAAGAGAATAACACTTCCATTAGGCATATAATCATAAAAAGCCAGATATTCTTCTTTGTCGTGGCACAAGCCCCACACAATTGTACCAGGTTTGGGTGCCCTTAGTCACCTTATGATGGTGACATCCTCAATGCACTTTATGAGAATTGCTTCACAATGTTCCACATCCATGAAATCTCATTGGAAATCCTTGCTTTATATCAATTTCAAAATCCACCCTTGCTGATGCCTAGTACATTTTTCTGGCACGAATGTTGTGCTAGCCCTGACACATTTATTACGCAGTCTGGTATATTTAAAATACAGCTGATATTTTATATAAATTTTCCTTTTCCAGTGATCTAAAATTGAGTTTTGTATCATTCTATGCATTTTTGGAAAATGCTTATTACTTATATCAATGTCTGCCAACGATCAGTCACAGGTACAATTTCAGTCATAATATCAAATATGTCTCCTTGAGGCAATCATATGTAGTCTTAAGTTGCCACAAGAACATTGCTTAGAATGTTGGCATATGACTGTATGTCTCTACCTTGTAAATTATCATGATTCTCAGACCTGAATTTGTCCTCTTGTACTATCAAATTAGGAGCTATTTGTCTGCAACTATGGTCATTAGGTGCATATATGAAGTCAAATCCATGAATGAGTATGACATAACTTTGAATATTGTTATACACACACACAGTCAAAAAATGCATACATATATAGGATTATTATTTTATTCATCATCTTCTAGATCCAACGAAACAAGCTTCTTATAAAACAATAAAGTACCCATAATTTGAAGATCATGACAGTTCCAGGCCCTTCCAATTTCCACGAAAGACCTTGCTATGTGGGTGATCTTTGTACAACCTATAACAGAATCCCTAAAGATGATCACTTAGGTTCCCAAAACTATAGTTCCACAGATGAAGCTACAAACAGTTGATGGGGCAGGGAATAGCAGATAGCATTTCTTTATGTGTGAAGCACTTTCAAATGTGCAGCATGTGACCAAGCCTGCACAACAGATGTTGATCTAGTTACCAGAAACGTGACAGCAGCCTGCCATTTCTGGCAGAAACCCATCCAACACTGGAAACACGTCAGAAACCGTGTTTCTGATGTCCGTTTCCAGTTTCTGGATGAGAAATGTGTTTCTCAAGAAACGGCCAGCAGAAAAGGCCAAAATAATGAAAAGACAGATAATATAAAGGCCTGTAAACTAAATAAACAAATAAAAACCTAACCCAAAAAGTAAGTTTCCTAACCCTAAAACTAACTCTTGTAACTTTTAAAACACATCAATCCCCCACTTTTTTCTCTACATCTGAACTAAGTTTGTAAGATCATTTATTCTGCGCATCTGAACTGTGAGTCTTGTGGCTTGGAACTTGAAACTTGAACTCTAGAGTCTTTTTTGTATTTATCATGGTAGAGGGAAAGACGGCAGTTCTTAGCTCTTTCAATTTAGAAAAGCGAACTGAGGAGATGGAATCAGAAACTCAATATATTTGTGACCTGATTTATCATTTTCAAACTGATCAGTGAACATTTATGAACAATGATTTTGATATTTTCATTGTAAGATTTCCATTATGAATATAAATGACGATGGCTCAGTTTTTGTTATAACTTATGAATATGAATATGATATCTCTGGTGTATGTACTTATAAAAATTTGAATGACTTAAAATTTAAAAAATATATATGTTTAAACTAAAAACTCCAGAATATTACGTGAAGCAAAACCTGAGAATTTCCATTTCCCATACTATGCCTGTTTTGTGTTTTGTAGCACATTTCCCAATTCTGGTAACATAGGATGTCAGAGTTTGTGGCTACTTTGAGAGGACTTGCACTAGTTCTGTAAGAACATTCATTTATCTGAACAAGCTAATTGTTGATTTCATGTCTGATATTCATATCTAGAGATTTCTGTAGCCATATTTAGCAAGTTTCGAGTCGTGCCAATATTGCCAAAAAAACAATTTGTGTTATAATCAGCAGCTCATTCCAGAGTGATACTATAAAATTTGGCTCCACAGAATATATATCTGTAGAACACAATTTATCAGGAGTAACCCTGCTGAATGATTTGGTAAAAGTAATGGCAACTCAGACAGATTCCTCCTAAAGTTCTGCACCAAATAGACAGATTTCTCAAAAAGTGCTGCATCAAATATCCCTTGGATGAGCAAAGTAAGACATACAAAATATAAAGTGTTTGAGATGGACATATGTAAATAGGCATCTATTTGCTTTCCAGGAGTGAATTCATGACATTGTTAATTGTCCCATTTTTTCTTGAATTAAAAATGTTAGTATGATTCAGTGCATTGATAATAAGTATGAATTGTGATAATACAAGGAAATGTACAGATAGTGTAAAATTTCAGACCCCACCCAGTTTCAAGTCTCTCTGATTTTTATTAGTGTTTAATGCCCAAACCCAGTTTTATGACAGCGATAAATACTCGGCATGTAAACATAATTTTTCAGCACTGAAACATGAGGATTCTGAACAATAATAAATGCAGAAATATTAAACATATCAGCAGCACAATATTCAGAAAATTTGCACAGAGATTTTTGGTCTAACAGCGACCCTGGAAAAAACCCACAAGGGGAAAACCAATGAGAGTGGGATTTTTATTATTCAGAGCTTCAGAGAAAAATTTATTTACAGCAATCTTATTCTCAGCAAAAATTCACAAACTTATCTCAGAAAATTTGAGCAAATCTCCTTCAGAAAATTCCCAGAATGCAGCTCCTCGAAAACTGTGCCAGAAATCTGTATGGCTGTCTCAGCAATAAATGTTGTATGGACTGCTCCTCGATTTCTGTGCCAGAAATCCATACGGTTGTCACAGCATTAAATGCTGTACGGAATACCTCGAAATTCATGCCCCTTTTTTAGATTGTTGTACGGATTTATGTGCAATAATGCACCTCGAAAACAGTGCCATGCTGCCTTGGAATGTGTGCTGTCCCTCTGCAGTATGGACTGTCCCTTTGCAGCTGTACGGACTCTCAAAATCCGTACTGCACGGCCTCAATAAAGCTGCTGTACATTGCCTCGAAATTTGTGACAAAAACCAGCAGTACGGATTCCCAAAAATCCATACAGTATGGCCCAGTCAAGTGCTGTACCTTCACCTCGATTTCTGTGCAAGCTTGCTGCCTTGGAAAACATGCCCTCAACTCTACAAATGACCTCTTTTTTTTCAAGCTCAGCCTCCTCTCTCTCTCACAAAAATGCATGAACAACTAACTCTATAAAGGGTGCGCCCTCCTACCCTAGTCGACCTCATGGAAGAAGTTGAAGAGACATCTCATCCAACGGTTGAGATTAGATGAGATCAAGGGTGAAAATTAAATCACTTAAGTCACCCACTTTCCCTAAGTCCAAAAAGTCACATTTTAATTTACATCTCATAAATTAAATGACTAGGGTCCACATTAGGCACTTTCTCACCCCTTAAGCACCTCGGTGATGAGAAACACTTGCCTAGATACTTTTTAATTATTTTTAACACTCCCTCTTACCGAGGAAAGTGTTACTCACCACTCCAAGCTTGTCCCTAAAGAATACAAACTTGTCTTTGCCCAAGGCTTTGGTGAGTATGTCCGCAACCTACTCATCTGTAGATATGTATTGTAGCTCAATTGTTCCTCTCTGAACATAATCCCGGATGAAGTGATATCGAATCTCAATGTGCTTAGACCTGTCGTGCAAAACTGGATTCTCAGAGAGTTTAATACAACTCTGATTGTCACGTAAATCATAGTGGACCTCAACTGCACACCAAATAATCCCACCAGCGACTTGCGAAGCCAAAGAGCTTCATAACTGGCCTGACGGGCAGCCATATACTCAGCCCCTGCAAAACTCAAAGCCACTGACTTTTGCTTCCGACTGAACCAAGACATCACTACTGAGCCCAATCCGAAACAGCATCTAGAAGTACTCTTCCTATCACCGACACATCCTGCCCAATCTACTATATAGCCCACCAATCGAACTCCATCCCCTCTCAGATATTCCAGACCATAATCCATTGTACCACAAAGATACCTGAGCACATGTTTTGCTATTACCCAATGCACTCTCCTAGGCTCCACCATGAACTGACTAAGAGAGTTGATAGCAAAATAAATATCTGGTCTGGTATTGACCAAATACATCAATGAACTGATCAACTGACGATATAAAGTGGAATCAACCAACTGTGACTCAAAGGCGTGAAGCTTCTTCCAGTTAGTAATCATGGGTGTGGTCATGGACCTACAATCCTCCATCTGGAATCTCATCAGAATGTCAAAAGCATACTTCCCCTGTCCCTGGAACATGTGTCCAGGCTCCTGCGAAACCTCCAATCCCAAAAAATAATGCATCGGTCCAATATCATTCATCTCAAACTCTGAAGCAAGGCTCTCCTTCCAGCTAGTAATGAGTCTCTCAACCCCTGTAATGAAAAGATCATCAACATATAGCAAGAGTATGAGAGGATCCTCTCCAACCACAATGAAGTATAGGTTGGGATCCGCCTCACTCTTCTCAAAGCCCAACTGGTGCAAGTAGGCATCGATCCTAGAATACCAAGCTTTGGGAGCTTGTTTCAACCCATATAATGCCTTCTTTAGTCTGCACACATGAGAATCTCTCTCGTGCACCTCAAAGCCCAATGGTTGCTCAATGTACACCTCCTCTTGTATGAGACCATTCAGAAATGTGGTCTTCACATCCATCTGATGGATCTTCCAACCCATCTCTGATGCAATAGAGATCACTGACCTGATCGAGGTATATCTAGCAACCAGAGCGAAGGTCTCATCATAGTCAACTCCCTCAACCTATGAGAACCCCGAGCCACAAAACGAGCCTTTTACTTCTCAATGTTTCCATCTGCAGCATACTTGAGTTTGTAGAGCCACCTGGAAATCACCACTGACTTCCCCTCAGGTCTAAGAACAATCTCCCAAACATCATTCTTCATGATGGAACTGTACTCTTCCATCATGGCATCTCTCCAAACATGTCTGCCAGCAGCCTCCTCAAAAGTGGAAGGCTCAAACTCCCTGATGTTGCTCACCATCGCAATGTAGCTACAAAATCTCTTAGGAGATTTACTCTCCCTCACAGCCTGCCTGGGATTCCCCACTGAACCCTGTGCGTCCCTCAAAGTGTCATGAAGCCACTTGGGCTTCCTCCTCTCTGAAGTAGTGTCCTGTGGAGGGGACTCTCCCTGCTCAATCCCATCACCTGAAGACTGTGAACCTGAAGCAAAATCTGGAGAACTCGATCCTGAACCATGTGGACCAGTAACCTATGATCCTGACAATTGTGGCCTTGTAACCTGTGATCCAGTCGTCACAGAAACTAGTGGACCTGAACTCTGTGTCACTTAAGTCTGTTGTGGACTCACCTGAATCTAAGGTGATGACTGCTCACCCCTCTCAGTCGCTCGTGACTTCCTAAAGGCTCCATCCTCCTCAAATCTCACATCCCTTCTCAAAATTGTCTTCCTCAAGGAAGGGATGTATATGCGGAAAGCCTTTGAAGTCTCACTATACCCAATAAAGATCCCCTTCTCTGTCGTGGATTCTAGCTTTGTCCTCTTCTCAGAAGGGACATGTGAATATGTTAGGCACCCAAAAATCCTAAAGTGCCCAACATCAGGCTTCTTCCCAGAGAAAGCCTCCTCAGGAGTCTTGTCCCCCACTGCTCTGTGTGGACTGCTATTCTGCAGATAAACTCCAGTATAACATGCCTCGGCCCAAAGAAAAAGTGGCAGCCCCTGATCATGCAACATGGCTCTCGCAGCCCCAACTATGGTCCTGTTCTTCCTCTCAGCAACCCCATTCTGTTGTGGGTTGTAAGGAACAGTCAACTCTCTCTTGATGCCCTCTCCTGTACAGAAGTCAATAAACTCCTTGGAGGTATACTCACCCCCAATGTTTGTGCTCAGAACTCTGATTTTCCTCCCAGTTTAATTCTCCACAAGAGCTTTGAACTCCTGCCAGGAGTGCATGATGCATCATTGTCCAAGTACCATGCACTCCTAGCAATTGAGTTGGTGGAAAGGCAGGAAACTAGTGAGAAGTCACTCTCGAACTTCGCAGCAAACTCATCCATCTGAGTTTCTGCAGATGTTGCTACCTGCTGCGATTTTCCTCTTCCTTTCTTCTTCTCCAGATATCGAGATGCATAATGACCACTCTTATGGCATGCGAAGCACTTGATCTTACTCAAGTCTTTCTTCTTCCCCGATTGTGAGGTTACCCCCTCACTGTTACCCTTCTTGTTGGAACCCTTTCCTTTGCCCTTTCTTGCCTGAGTGACAAGGGCCAAGTTCTCATCACTACCTCCCTGCTTGTTAGCTTTGAACTCCTCCTAAGTTTCTTCCTGGATGCAATCATCCCAAAGCCTCTCCCAATTGGGAAGTTTCTCTTGAGTGTAGATCCCCTTGACGAATGGTTCCCATGGATTGGTGAAACCATCAATGCCACATCAACAAGTTCTACGGCATCCACTTTCTCCCCGATGGCTGCAAATTGATCACGTGTCTGGATGATCCTCATGAAGTAGTTGGTAACATTGTCAAACCTTGACATCTAGATGATATGAATTTGTTTCTCAAGATTATCTGGTCGACTACTTCTCTACCATGTGAGGGATCAAATGACCCTTCACGGCATCCAAGATCACTCTCTGGGCTTTGATGTCCTCCTTCTCGAGAGCGGCCTTCTCTACTACATATGTCGGTGTAGGAACAACCTTCTCTACAATCTTCCAAAGGTCATGTTCCTTCAAAAGCAAAGTAACCCTTGCTTTCCAAGACAAGAAGTTAGATGCTCCATCTAACCAGTCTTCAAACCTGAGACTGGTGGATTTCATTTCTAGATCTAATCAAACTGCCATGGATATAACCCTATTGATTTATAGATCTGCAAAAATCTTCTGAAATCGGCCTTTTCTTCAGAGTGAAAACGCTTATACCATGTTAATTTTCTAATCCCAACCCTAGATAAATTATTTCCTAGTGATTTCCTTTCCGAAATAACTAATTATACATCTCACTGAATAAAATATACTTGCTGGAATAATTAACAGAAATTAAATAGTGGAAGCAAATGAAACCAATTTCAACACAGATTTTTTGCCCTTCAAATCTACTTTTCATTAAAAATAATATCCAAGCATACAAGGGCTCTCTGACTAGGATAATGGCCCACTGAGAAAAATACAAATAGCAGCAAAATCTAGCAAATTTCTGCTAATGAAACTCTTTGTTGGTTGTTGTCTCAGTCTGTTGTACGGCCCCTGTCGCACCCTGTACAGCCTGTACAACTATTGCCTGTGGCCTATACGACCCTATGTAGGTTGTACAGTGCTGCTCATGAGCTATATGGCTCTTGCGGCAGCCTGTTGCTGGCTGTACAGCCTCTTTGGCTGCTCCGCGAGCTATACCGCCCCTCTAGAAAAATTCCCAACCTCTACCTTGCTGGAACTTCTTCCTTTCTTTGGACTAAGCAAGAAGTCCTTTTCTTGCTCCCTCTATGAATCACTGACTTCAATAGATCTCTCTCTTGTGATATGTCTTCTCCTCTCACCTTGGCTGCTATTATAATCTTGAGTTTTGACCGAATCAAACATAACCCTAATCTCCAAAGTGTTTGACAGTTGAGATTGAATCTCAACTCATTTGAGATCAAGGACTAGGACTCATTTAATTCACTAATGCCAAAACTTAGGTATTTCATTAAATTAAACTCAATTAATTATAAAAAGACATTCTTGTTAATGTGAATTTACAAAGTTTTGAGAGGTATTAATGACGATTTCCACACGTCAGACACAGACCAGTGTGGAAATACCTGTCCGAGCTACAAACTTCAACAGATTCTTGTAGCAAGAATGGCTTGTGGAGTGATTCCTTACATAAGGAGTATTTGATGGTGTTACCCTGCCTTAAGGGTTCTTCTCTCTATATTCTTGTATTGTTTATGGTGTGAATACATTTGATATTTCTGAAGTCAAGGGTTTAATTCTCAAGCTTAAGGGTTGATCTTTCATATTTTGATCTTTTATCTTTCAAGGTTTACTACAAGTAGTATCAAAGCTCTTTTGGGCACAAAGTGGAAGAATTTTCATTTTTTTTGCTGATTTTTTAAGGAAAAAAGAGGATGCCAGCATTCAAATCGATTTCTAAAACTTTTTGTGCAGAATCTGAAAAACCAGCTATAGATCTCAGTTCCCCACGAAAAAACACCCAATTTCAACAAAAAAAAATCATCCAAATCATAGTTTGAGAAGTGAAGTTATAGTTGATTTAAAATCCACTCTTATAAGGTTTTTAACTTTTTTCAATGACGGCCACGTAATTTGTGGGTCAAATATCTTTTGATATTGTGCCTAGATTTCAATCAAACTAGTGCCAGTAGTTGCAAAGTGGCCATGGCATTTCATAATTGTGGTCATAATAGCCAATTAGAGAAGTATCATAGAAATTATTATCATTTTACATTAGTCGCCTCAAACCCAAGCCACACAAAGGAACTCCATTGAAAAATAAGTTATTTCTTCAAAACCCCGGTTCTATTTTTGGGTTTTCACAAGAACCATGTTCTTTATATGCAAAGATGATGGTCCTAGTATTGAAGAATACATAAAAGAGATGAAGTCCTCATGCACAAAACTTTGGAAAATTTGTCTCTGTGTTTATTTAAGAGGCAATGCGGCCATATGGTGGAATCTACCTAACCATGACAAGGTGAAGGCACTTTCAAATAAAGAACATCAAAAAGCATTTTTAGACAGGTGGTCTCATGTTAGGAAGAAGGATAAAGAGAGCACCAATGGTTTGTTTTCCTGCACAAACTTCTTATTGCAGGTTAATAGATGTATTCAATAGGAAAATGTTATTATTTCTATAAACCCTAGTAGCAAGCATAATTTCCTCAATGTTAACTTGGCTAAAAGATTGCAAGTTCCCGCAAAGAATATTCAAAGCATGCAGGTTGGGGTGAGAATGATCTAATTTTTACAATTTGAAGATTACCATGGATAATTATGTGTTCCATTCAAATTTTCATGCTATAAATATGGATGATGTGGATATTGTTTTGGGATATCCTTGGATGGACTCAATTGGTACAGTTAATATTAATGTGCAAAAGAAGTTTTTGAAGCTTTGGTACAAGAAAAATAAAATTACATTACATAACATTTCTCTTACTAAACAAGAAGAGCCCAAGGGGGCACCTGAAGAAGTCCTTGCAAGGAAACTAATTGCAACACCTACTAACACATTAGATGAAGAGTCTAAGGTTGAATCAGAAGAAGGGCATGCAGAAGCACATGAAGAAAAGCCCCAGGAAGGGCATAAAAGGAAGAAGAAGCTAAGCAGCTAAATAACTCAAAGGAACCACACATTGAAGAGTCAAATAAAGAAGAACCGATAGCTAAGGTTGTTTTATATAACCACCCACGTCACCAAGAGAAACAACAGTCGTCAGGACAAGGGCATGATCATCTGCCATCAACAAACCTACTATAGATCAACATGGAACCAGAAAGGCAGTCGGTATGGAGGCACATGGAGGACTAAAAGCAATGCATGGAGATATCAAAGTAGCACAGCAAAGACATGGAACCCAATGAGAAACCAAAATCAACATCAACAAGGAAGGGCCATAGTTGGACCGTGTTACCCCTCATTTTCCATGAGGCCTATACTAGTGAATTTTTTCACTACCCTTGTGATTTTCATCACAAAGAGAATTGGATGGTTAGGGTGTTCACTTGGTTCTGTGCACTGTTAATGACATGGATGATGATGTGCTAGAGGTTTTGATAATGCATTGCATTGTATACTTGCTTAACATAGAGATACAATTGCACTTGATCATGTGATGTTCTATTCTCCACTCCTTGCTAGATGATTGGATATGAAGATGTATGATCCCTTGGTGGAACACCCTGGCACTTTTGTGCTAAGTGGACATTACATTAGCTTGATCATTTGGTTGGCTTCATCATGGCATACAATCACTTACTTACATGGTTTGTTGCTTGGGGATGGATGAACATGGGCATGGTTAGGGCTCCTTTTCTCCAACACCCTAGCTCTTATGGATGATATTCGCATGTGGATGGATTACTTGTAGCATGGAGCATGGTGTTACCTTGAGCGCTCCACTTCTTGGGCCCACATTTGGAGGCACATGCACATTCGTCATCACTTCACGCATGTTTTGATAAGGTCATCCTTCTCCTTGATGAGTTGGTTGGTTTCTTGGTGACTTGGCACATGGTTCATGGCATATTTGACTTACTCTTCTTACCTCTTTACATCTCCTCACGCTTTATTGGTCCATACATGCCATCTTGGAGATTATTTTGAACACATATTGAGGCATATTGTTGGATTAAAGGGGGGTCATCCCTTCTTTTTATGGAGATGATTTAAGTGTTATTGGCATTCTACATGTTGTAGCCTTGTACCATGGATCCACTTGCTTGATTTGAGGATGAGGTCCACTTTGGAGGTTACTTTGCACATTTTGTCATGTTTGTTGATTTGATTTCTCACTTTAGAAGATGCCACAAGTCTCTTGAGGAGGTTCTTCATGGTCTCATGCCCTATTTTGAGAAGACATCCATCTTGAAGAAGGTTGCTTGCACTCATAGTTGAGGACGTCCCACATTGGAGAAAATCTAGGAGGTTCCAAACCCTAGATCTAGGGTTCATTGCATATTTTGAGGGCGACCTAGATTCAAGAGTAGTTATCTTTTGACAAAGTGCCCAGATTTTCTTCAAATCAACACCATTAGATGCAGAATGGCTGCGAGATTTCCAAAATGTGGTCATAATAGAAATTCCAGCAAAAACTGACATAATTATGGTGCTTTCAAAATCTACCACAGGAAAAATGTCGTCGCATTTTGACCACTAGTTTGAAGAATGTCCCACATATTTTGCTTGAGCATTTCGGTTATTTGGGGAGATCATTGTTGATATATGCCCATGGTGAAGAGCACCCTAGCTCTTAAGGCCACATGGCCCATATTTTTATGCATCTATTGGAGGTCATCCACTCTTGGGAGCTTATATTCATTGCTTGTTGGGACGTTTCACCTTGGAGAGTTATACATCCACCTTGGAGGAGATCTAGGAGGTTTTCTTTGCCTACTTTGAAGAGTTGGTTGTGGTTCTATCCACTTGGAGGCCTTTTGGAGGCTAAACGTTGCACCTTTCACTGATCTCATTCCTTCTTTGATGGGGACGTCCCACTCTCTTGGGCATATGTTTGTTGGAGACTTGTACATGCCGCCTTGACCACTTCATTATTTTATGTATTGTTGGAGGAAATAATTCTTTACTCCTCCCTAGGCTAGATCTAGGGTTTTCACGTGAGATATTATTATTTTATTGTAAAGGAAGTTGAACTAGACTCTATATAAAGAGTAGCCCTTCATCATTTGTACTCATGGTTGGATTTTTGAAGCTTCCCCTCCTTAGAGCTTAATTGACATATCTTTCTTGGAGCATATGTGATGTATAAGGGCTTTTTCTTTGTGGGATGCATAAATATTTGGTGTCAATTCTTGAAGCTCTTCTCCCTTGGTTGTTATTTGGTGCATAAAGATCGATTGTGGATTTTCAAGTCTTCTACATAGCTAGCAAAATTGATCCATTGAAGGGTAAAGTCTACCACTTGGAAGGAAATCATTTTGGGGTAACTCCTCTCCTATTTCCTTTGTTAGTTTGGTAAGTGTTTAATTACTTGCTTTGTTTATCCTTTAGGAACCCTAACAAGGGTGTCAATTACTATTACTAAGCTATAGTTGAGTTTGCTAGTGAAGGTGCTCCTCCTAGGACCCTTTCATTGTAGGGTCTTGGTCTTCAATTTATATCTAGATTAGATAGGAGACTATTGAGTCTTTGGCCCTAGTATCTTCACTCTAATCCATAAGGAAAATAGGCCATTTTGAAGAAGTGTTTCATCTTGACCCCATAAGCCCCCTTAGATTCCCCTTGATTTCATTGCCCTTGTTGGATTTGGCACTAATCTCTCTCATTTCATCACCTCTTTTATATCCTAAAATACCAAAAAAAAGTTTTACTAAAGCTACTCTCACTTCACCTTGTGCCTCATTGCTTAGCTTTGATAATCCTACGAGGGATACCCCCCTTGAGGCGAAGGAGAGTCGGCCTAAAGTGAAGAGGATAGGTTACTTAGGTGATAGTGGTGACCATCCTAGTAGTTCCCTCTTGGGTTGTGACTTGTCGTTGGGGATTTTATCATCAAGTACAATTTGGGAGGTAACAGATCCCATGTCCACATTTCACTAAGATGGATGGATGCTCATGCATGGTACCAGTTCACTACATTGCTTAGCAGGTCATATTATATGGTTTCCTCTCATGTTTCAAGGAAAAAACATGCGAAGGGGGATGGAATGTAATATACTTAAGGAGGATAATATGGGGCACCTAGAGAGGTACCCAAGGGTATAATGAATGTAGTGTGGCCATAATCGTGGAATAAGCCCACTACATAGTTAAGAGGAAATAATATAATAATAATGAGTAGTCGGCATAGACCCCAAGGAGTAGTTGAGAAAGTATAAATACACATGAGTATCATTGTATTGGATATGTTGGATGTTGATTTTTGTAGCAAACATGGCTTGTGGAGTGATTCCTTCCATAAGGAATAATTGATGTTGTTACCCTACCTTAAAGATTCTTCTCTATATTATTGTGTCGTTTATGGTGTGAATGCATTTGATATTTTTGAAGTGTAAGGGTTTATTTCTGAAGTTAAAGGCTATATTCTCTCTTATATCTATCAAGATTTACTAGAGATGGCCTTTTACGCTAAGCACTTCTTGGAGCTTAAAGACGGGTTCATCGTTCGACCACAGCATACATTCCACCACTGGGTACACGTTCTTCGCATTCCTCTAGACTAGTTCAAAGTGGGTTGTCATAGACTTTGGGTAGAGACAGACCACCAGATCGATCGACAAGACAAGATCTATTAGTTATGACAACTACAAGAGGTCAAGACTGAGGAGCACTTCATCTTCCATTGCCCCATCTATTATGAGATCAAGGGGCGGTTACATTGCTTATTCAGGAGGACGCAGACCCTCATTGGCTTCTTCGAGTATCCTAATTAGCAATGCTTAGCCTTATACATACAAGAGGTCCTCGGGCTCCAAGCCCATACTCTTCAGCCTCCTACGAGACCAAACCATATTCGGAGGATCACATCCTTCATGATGCTACCCTCAGGAAGGCGCAGCTCCGGACTCCAAATCAGTGCGGACCCATGGGACCTTCCCTCGTCACATGAGATTTCAACGACATTACTAGACCAGATCCCTTCCCAGGAGACGAATGAGATCCCCTAGTCCTCGTCGGTGTACTACCTCTTCCAGTCAGTAGCGCGGCGTATGATCCAGGCATCCCACCAATTCCCCCTCTGGACATCCTACTATACTCAGCTTTCTTCATTCGGCCTCGAATGGTAGGAGAGATGGGTCCATTACATGATAGACGTAATTCATTACCTCTGGTTCCTCCTGCTCCTAGATCTTCTCCTATGGTACATCTCTTCGAAGCAGGTCTCTAGGCTCGGGGCCAAGGGTTGTTCATGCCTCAGCTTAGATCTCACTCCCTACTACTATACCATACTTCACTTTATTTTTTGCATCTTGCCTTTTATGGGAGACCTTTTCGCACTACTGCTTTGTAATGACATCATTGTACTCAGCAATCCCTTTGACTTAGTTTTGTGGTCATTAGTCGAACATTAATAGAATTATCTTATCTTATCTACTCCACCTTATGTGAAGAACATTGTTGTAGGAAGTCAAGAGCCAGTTATGACTACTAATTTTTAGCTTGCCTATTCTCCAATAGTAGTGTGCCTTCTAGATCCACATCCAACCTTTTGCATTTATGTGGACAATCTTTTGGATATGATTGGATCTATATATTTGGATCTGCATGACTGTTTTAGGAATTTGGAGCACCATTCTCAATCGGGTATTGAGCTCAAGTATATTCAGTGGGAGTTAGCATGGGATTTTGAACATGGGACCCACGTTTATGGATGATCTCCTTGGATTATTTTAGTATTGCAGTTGGTACTTGCACATAGGACACTAGCTACTTCAACATGGCAGTCAACACTCCTGCATGGGACCCAGGGTTATGGTGGAGCTTTTTGGACTACTTCAACATGGTGTCTAGCACTTATATGTGGGACTCTGGTTCCCTGGCTTACTTTGACATTCCAATGAACATTCATCCATGGGACCCTAGTTTATGGTTTTACCTCCTAACATCAAGCATTGAAGACAACGCTTTTTTAAGGGGGGTGGAGTGTTGGGATCCTCCTTAGGGGTATAATGGGGGGTCAAATGGCCCACTATGTTAGTTAGTATTGAATAAACGTATTGTGGCATCAATAAAGAAGGTCCACTAGGTAGTTAGGAGGTTGTTGTGATTAGGGTTCTCTTGTTAGCTATAAATAAGAATGGAATCCTCCTTACGAGAGGGGTGAAGTTTAGTGTATTAGGAGCTTAGCTCATTGAGAGGTCACCCAACCTTAAGAGGCAAGTGAACAGAAGTGGATTCCTTCAATAAAAGAATCAGTTGTAAGGTGTTTCTCTACCTTAAGGGCATCTTTATAAATCAAGTAAAGGGGATTCTCTAGAGTCTATATTATACTTGGATATCTCGTACGTGATAGCATTTCCTCGGGTTAAGAATCATAACAGTTTGTATCAGTTATGAATGGCTAATATGAATGGGAATTATCTTTTTCAACTATTACTTATAGTTTTAATGTTTGTGATTCATGAATGCTTTTTGTTCTTAAATTTGAATTGTCTATGCTTTTTTTTGTGAATTTTAAAAATAAATTTACATTTTTTATACCTGTCTTTTCCTCGTTGTATTTGAACCCTAGCTTTTCAAAAATTTGGTGGATTTGTATCCGTATCAAAGTTACCCAACTCGGAATCAAGAAAAACTCTAAAGAGCCAAGAGTTTGACTTGGACAAGGGAAAACTCAGCAAGTACAAAATATAAAGAAATACAAATACAAAAACATAAAAGAAATATAAAAGAACAAAAACTCGGATCAAGAAAAAATTGGCAAATAGAGTTTAACACACAATTAATTGAAATTTGAGAGTCAAACTCGGTCAACCCCAAGTTTGACTCGGGTCAAGCCAAAAAAAACTATTTTTCGACTTGATTCAAGTCAAACTTGTGATTCAACAAGTTTGACTAGAGATTCTTCTGACACTAATCCATATCCATGTCCTAGTAACTTAGATCCAGACACTGGAGAACTTTTCATGATAAGGAAGTAGTGTGATTAAATATTATGTTTAGGCCAGAGCTTCATTTATGATCTATGGCAAGTGATTGAAATCCTTTGTAGATCTACTTTCTCCAAAACAGAAAAAACAAACACCATTTTCAATTTTGTAAAGAGAGGAATTTATTTAAAACACAAACCAATCTTGTAATTTTGTTTAGGGTATAAAGCAATAATTGTGTATCCAAATTGACACAACAAAGTTCCTAATTTTGAAAACAACCCAAGTCTTGTATGATAGCCAACTTGGCCTCTTTATCTAAAGTTATATCTTGATAACTTCCTAAACTTTGTTAACTAGTGACTACAACCCAATTGTGTTCATCAGTGTTTCAGATAAGACAATTTTATTAATCTCCAAAAAATGACCACAAATAGGTCAATGGGACTGCTAAGTACAACAGTGTGGAATTCAAAGTAAGAGCACAATGGCCTCTCCTATAAAAGCATGATAAAAGTAGATCTAACCTATGCTAAGTAAAACCTATAGCTAAGATCATGGAATAGAAAAACAAAGCAGTATTGCAAAAACATGCAAGTACTATTGAAACCCAAAATCTCCAGCAACAGAAGTCTTGCCTAAGGAATGTTGATCAACACCCCCCAATACTATCTCTCCTGATAACTAAAGCCATAGGGAAGAAGCTCCTAATAGATGACTGATTGGAGGACCTGGAAGAACTAGAAGATCTAATCTGAGATACGTCTAGTTGTCTAGATGATGTACCCTCTTGCCAAGATCTAGAGGAAGTCCCCTGTCTACTAGTGTCGTGTGAACTATCACGGGGTCTGAAGCAACATCTCCATAAGGGTCTTGTTGGATGAGCACAAATGCCATCCCAAGGTCTCAGAAATCTAACCCCTAATGTGATGTTGCTATCTGCATGCCTCTTGGAGCCTTTGTCTGTGGGGAGAACCAAAAAAAAAGAGGTAATTGGCTTGAAGATGTTCGAGTTAGGTGGGGGTGGCCGAAGTAAGTGAAATATAAGTCCAAGAACCTTCCTCATGAACAAGGCTACACATCTCTGGTCCAAATAACCAGAAGAAAGTGGAGAGGGATTTCTATGACAGTAGAATCATCCCCTAGTCTTGTAATAATAGATAGGAAAGCAAAAGATAAAGTGCTCCTCTGTCTCAATCTCCTGAAGATGGCAACATTAGCATATTGTGTCCTCTCATGTGACCTAATATTTGGTTTCAATCCGAAGCCAATGAGAGCTAGCCCAAAGCAGGCCAAGAAGGATCCTAAAAAAAGGCAAATTTGGGGTTTAACCCCCTTGGCAAGCCGACCCAAGTAACTTGAATACACTTTATGAAGATGTCCTCTCTAATGATCCTATTCAACTACTGCTTGGTCGGAAAGAATCGACCAAATGCATCAAGAGAATTTTTAAAAGGGGCAAGACAATCCATGGAGATATGAACCAACTCAAGTCAAAGATGGCCTCCACAAACCAACAGCGAGACCAACCAAAAGTACTAGTAGTGGCAATGGCCTCCGAGGAGCAGCAAGCGAGATAAAGGTAGCAATCCCTACTGTTGACCACCTATTTCGACTAGGGGGTCAACTCCATGTGCCATGAAGCTATGTACCTGATGGTGCAACAAAGTTAAAGACTTTCTGGTTCTACAAGCCAATTTTGCCTCGGGCACTTCTTTTTGTAACTGGAATTTCCGCTCCCCTGCATGGGATAATAATGTAATGGGTCTGCATGGATCATATTGTAAGTTAGTTGCCTAGGACTTTATCATTAGGGAAGTCCTTTCATCGAGTGTTTTTTTTCCTCAAGTAATTAATTTGGCCTAACCAACCTTTTTAATTACCCTTGAGTTTTTCACTCCC
>ML829616.1:46106-57595 GCA_009831015.1 Picea engelmannii
AGAGGGGGGTGAATCAGTATCAAGTACAATTTAAAAACTTTTTCAAATTATACTTAAACCATTCAACTATATCCAATGAGAAATGAACAATAGTATAAGAGTTACACCAATACACCACAATACACCATGCACAATATATGAGAAATAATCAATAGTTATCGTTCAAGGGAAGTAATGAGTTCCAAAGGTAGCTTCAGCTTCCAAATGTAAAGGGAGGGATAAAATTACAAGAGGAAGATACAATCCTCCAATATCAAGAGAGAGTTTAACTCTCCATCCTTGCCCCTTCCTTCCACCCAAGAATATATGAGAGATAATAAAACTTTACATTAAATCATCACCATCAACCAATCATCACATAGAACCTGATAATGCTTCCTGAGACTTCTTCAATTTCTGCAATTATTCAATTCTTGGAGTACTTTGATCCTGTAGATAATATTACTCAATGTATTCTATGAAACTCCAATTTTCACTCCTTGAATCCTCCCCAAAAAGAGGTTATAAAAAGAATGGTACAATTTATTCAATTCTGGTCTATTCAGGAGAGTGAACTTGCACAGAATGCCCCACGCTCAATAATTAACATCCAATTCTAAAACTTTCACACAAGAAACTACATTCCGTACTCTTTACAATGAAATTTGTCTCACTTCATTTGGATTCTCTATGAATAAGTTATGATTGTTTTACCAGGAACACCTGTTTATTGACTAGCTTCAGGGCTGGTCACAAACCCTATCTTCCACAGAGTGTATCTCCATAATTATAGCGAATCAAGAGCTGAAATTTTTACCAGAGGTACCTTGATATGTCTTCTCAATACCATAGCGATTTCACCATCTGAATCATTCTAGAAAAAATGTTATAGAAAAAATGGTAAGATGACCTGAAAATACCATACTTTAGAACACATCACCAAAAGACTTCATCCTCCCTTGAAATCCGGCCTTCTTTTCTTCTTATTTCCTCTGAAATTCGACTTCTATAAAAAGAATGTATAATGATGTTTATTTATACCATTTATGTCACTTCCTATTAAAATTAGGGCAGGCCTGACACTTTCTTATTTTATAATTCTTTTCTTTAATTATCTTCAGGGCCTACATGTACTTCCTTCTTCAATTCACTTTGTCATCTTCAAAAATTCATTTCTCCTCAACCATGAGGATCCATGTGACGTGCCACATACCACAAGAAACAACATGATGTATACTATCCATCCATGGGTGTTGTATCTTCATGTGCATTTTCCTTCATGTCCAAATACCTTCATCAATCTTGCAGTCCAAAACCCATGACTAGGGTTGACATCAATGACAACAACCAATATTCCAACATTTCTTGACATACAAGGGCTCATATTGTCTCATTTATGGGTGCCTTTGTAGAAGGTGTGTTGCATCCTCGTTTGCAATGCAACATTTTTCCAAGCCCTTTATTTTCCATTAATTGATTAGGGTCCAAATAATTGAGTGCTATGTGCAATGGAAAGCGAGCACCACAATTCCACTTGAATCTAGGAACACACAAAGTGGCATGTGCAAGGAAAGTAAAAGACACTGCCAAATGCATTCCCTAAACAAGTGAGACATTTATTAATTACGTATTTTATTTTACAGGCCCTTAATTTTTGTGGAGAATCATTTCATTTCTCTTAGGACATTCGGGAAATCATATAGAGGATAATATAAAGATTTCATCGTTTTCCATCTACAAACCTCTGGGCCTTTAGCCCCTTCTTCCCATGAAATGAGGTACAAGCCCTTCTTGGGTCAATAAGCCCGAAAACCCAAAATATGAGAAAACAAAGGGGATTAGGTGTGAAAATTGGTAAGTATGAATGGGAATGTTACCATGACCCTTTAAGAATACCCCCTAGTAGCAACCATTTTCCTGAGGGTGACCCACTTACTAGGACAACATGTCAACCACCAAGGTAAAATGAGGAAAAAGGCATAATTTCCAAGAAAACATTTTCAAAATCAAGAAAGGACCCTTTGCAACATGTTTAAATGTTTCAATTATTAAAATGACACTTACCACAAGACCAGAATTGTTACCCCATGAAGCAAGACTCATTGTCCTCTATGGGCCAAGCTAGTGTAGTGGACGATGCTACTTCCAATTAGTGGTGATGTGTGGTAAGATGAGGGGATCTATCTGCTCACTTTCTCTCAACACTCCATGTCTGCAACCTGTGTATCTCGAGACATAATCTCCTTAGTTACCCCTAGGAATGGGGGGGGTGGGGTAACATCTGGATCCTACTTGGGAACATGTGCTCATTGTAGAGTACATGAGAACTTCAACATATCTTGGTAATATCTATTCCTACTCACACTGCAACAAACATGTCAAGATATCAAAAGGTGGCTCACTCACCCCTTTATTCATATAATCAAAACTTCAAAATTGACAACTATTCATTAAAACTAAAATTTTGCATTTTTCAAAAATATTCTATCTAACATGTAATATGATTCAAGAAAATGTATTAAAAAATTTATGCATAAATGCAAATAAAGCAATATGTAAATAAAACATGACATGTGAATATAAATAAATGCAACTAAACTACCATGAGCACACAAATGTAAATGCAAGAAATCAAAATGACCTACCTACTTACCTGGGGCCCAATGCATGTAGAAATCAATTCATAAAGACATCAGGTAAAATCATATAAACAATGCAACCAGTTGCTCAACATCTCATCAGTGTATCTTCCGTCGTGCTTAATTATGTAATACAACAAAGATAATCCATGGACATAATAATCATGAGCATAAATAAACATATAATCAATCATGAAATGCAACTCATGGAGATGGGTGGGAGGGAGAAAATCTCGGTGGAAGGAATATCCACAAGCCTGATTGATCCATATATGAATAATACTACTGCATCTAGATGATGTTTCTTCTTTATCCTTACTCAGAATACCACTGCTTTTTGAAGACTTAGAGGAGATGAGAGATCAGAAGAAAAATGCATGGCTTCCCCAAGAAGAAGATAAAAGGTAAGGGACAACCTCATGTCTGAAGAAAGAAACAAATAAATTTTCCTGCTACTGAAAAATTGTTTCCTTTTCATCTGCATATCCTTATAAAAATCCCCAGGATGAAAACGTTGCTCCTTAGTTGCGTGAGTCTCCAATTTTTCTAGACTGACCAGGTCCTTATGTTCATCAAAATTTGAGAAAGAAAATGATTGGGAATCTTCATCAAGTGATTGTTCTAAGTTTTCAAAAAGATAACCCCCAAGAAAAGGATGGAAATCTACATAGGCGTACTGAAACCAGTCATCCTCGGGTGGCTGAAACAAATCGGTGACCATATCATCATCATGTTTCCAAACATATAAATAGTACATGCAGGTAGACAAGCATTTTGAAGGAAACAACTTATCATTATTCACTCGAAATCCACCCTCAATGTCATAAATGGGATATCCATCAAAACTAGAGCAACCAACCTCCCATCTATGTCTCCCTACATGTATAAACTAATCTATATGCTCACCAACTTCATTCACGGGTTTCTTCACCAATTCATTTGTATGACTGCAACTGACCATTTCTTCGTCTTCGTGTGTAGGGAGAAAAAAATCTTGACCACCTTCAACTAGGTCACCAACGGATTCTTCATCATTGAAGTTGTACCTTTTTGCGACTATGGCACACAAGGAATTTACTCTATGACAAGTTTCAACAAGATCTTGTGCTAGCAAATCGGTAAGACATTCTTCAACGATCTATTCAAGCACCTGACATCCTTTCTTATCAAAGATATCAACATCAATGTGTTGATCAACCACATCAGAAAAATCCTCCATGAAAGGACTAATCACTTCTTCATCTTCACGTGTAGGAGGAAAGTAAGGTTGGACAACTTCATCTCCATCAAGCAGGAGAAAGGATACCAATGTGTCATCTTCTTTCTCGAGATGTTGCACTTTATTAGAATCTTCTTCTTCTTGGAAAATTTCTTCATGGATGTGCTCTCTGAGAAAATACCCATCACCATGGGCTTGATCTTCAATGAGTTTCGAGACTTCTTTAGGCATCAAGAATGATCGATCCTGGGTTGGAAAGTTTTCCTGGTAACCGCATTTCTTTATCACAGTGTCACATAGTAACTTCACAACATAATAGGCAATGGAAAACTCCCATGTTGTGTTTTAGGTAGGATCCCTCTCATAATTTTGAAGGGTAGTGTTGTACTCTTCTTTTCTTTGCACGTAGAACTCAACCAAGAAGTCTTCATCATGGTAGTGCTTTATTCATTGTTCACAAAACTCATTGTCTTCTATGTTTTCTTTGAGGCACCCGAAACTTTCTTTGTTACTATCGTCATCTTCTTGGTTCTCAATTGTTGTTTCAACAAATTCTAGAATAAGTGTTTACTTCAAGTCTTCAATATGGTTCAAGGGTAAACCTTGTCCCAGAAAGGCATCTTCGAGATCTTGAATAGTATCTTCAAATTTCTGAGTTCTAGGGCCCCAATACTTAAGGAAATATTGGAAAAGGACCGTTGAAGAAGATATACTCTTAGTTTTGCAAGAATGTATGATTCAACCTCTTTGCTTCTCCTCAAGTGACCAGATAAATAACCATACTATCACATCTTCATGTTATATACCCAGGAAATAAATAGATTTATTAAACTCAACAATATGTGTAACGACCAAAGACAGATCACCATAAAGCTTTAGGTGATCCTCCCAACATCGTGGTGGAAATTTACTTGGATACCAATAAATAAACTCAACATCGAAAGCTTTTGTATTCCTAGTGAAAGCGCCACAGATACATGCTTAAATTACTTGGGATAATACCTCAATGGAGTTTCCAGATAATCTTACATGAAGTTCATCAAAAATGAAAAGGGAACTTCCCTCAAATGGATTTGCCAGGAAATATATGGGAATGGATTTGGGATAGACTTTCCAAGTGTTGTTATGGGATCAAAAAGAATTTAAAATCCTTCCCTACAACGAAAAAAAAATGTTATCGCACTGATTGTAGTTTGGGTAAAGCACAAAGGTGCGACAACTACGGGAGTATAGACCCATTGTCACCTTAGATAGACACTCCCCTCACTTTAATGATGATAAAATCACCACAAGGGTTGAATCTTGGGTGACCTTAGGGGGATTAAGATGGAAAGTGAAAGAATATGAAGGGTCTTCCTATAGGTCGAGGTCAGTAGTGGAAATGAGGCTTAAGAATGAGTTTCGTGAAAAGGTGATTGGTTTCCAAGGAAGTGTACCTACAAAACAATGTTAGCCCTGTCCAGAACAAGAAAATATATAGTAAATTAAGCCTTAGAACCAAAGGGGATTTATCAAGAAACCTTTTTGTACCAAATTGCAAAAGTATGGAAATATATACATAAATAATAATTGATTATAAGATCTAGAAGATATACCATTAAAATCAAGTGAAAGATATTGGAAACATAGCTAGCAATAAGTAGATGAATCTCCAATTCTTAAAACAAGACTTTGATAGAAATTAGAGAGCTGCTAGTTAGTGTTATCAAAAAGATTTGTAACAACCTTATGGTTGTAGAAAACATTTTCTACAACAAGAAGTTCTAGCCACTAAAATCAACAAACAATCCATCTAAACAATAACATTTAACTAGTAGATTAATTATGATAACTTGCAAGTGAATTTTAGCGGTAGAAAAGTGAGAAAAGAGTAAGATAAATACAAGTTTGTTGTAGCCCTATTAGTTGTAGCATAAAATCTATAACAAAAATGATATCACTTGGATAATCAAGACATCCTTAGGGCACAATGTAGCTTAAAGCATGTCAAATTAGATTCCAAGCTTAGACAATTCAAACTCCTTGATATCATGTTTACCAATGCATAATATTTAATATCCAATGAAATTAGATTAATGTCTCATCTATTGGGTTATGGGGTCTATTTTTTATGACTTAGGGTTTATTACTTCTCTAGAGGTGTAAGCATTTTTACTCCCTAGAGAAAACAAACCTTGTCAAGGTAAATATACAAGGGTGTAAGCCCTTTTACTCCTTGTATCAACCTTTGCAAAGTAGCTTTTTCAATGACAGTAAAGATAGATCTTGATGGAGGGTGTATTCCATTATACTCCTCCAAGGGTTTAGCAAAATTAACCTTAAAATGAAGAAGAAACAACACAATTGCAGAAATTCCTTACCTAGTTCAAGAGATAGCATGAAAAACCCTTCTTTATCAAGAATATTCCACCACATTACCAAGAAAGATGCATCCAAGAGATAGCACTAGCCTTCCTTCTAATAGACAAGTAAAAGCATCCACAATACACCAATAAATAAATAGAGCAAATTTCCCAAGTAGGGCGAAAATTTCAGCAAATAGAGTATGTAATTCTCAAAACCATCCTGTTAAAATGAGAGTGAGATGAACTTTATTTATACAAGGTCATATAACCCTAATTTGTCCACTTTAATTTGTTAACAACAAAATAAAAGAGAGTCGACCCTATAAATCCTCATTACAATTAAAAAAAATGAAATAACATTAAATTAAAATCCCCTAAGGGGTGACGTCATGCCCTAAAGGGTGATGTTAGGCCTCCAAGAGAGATGTTGAGCCTATAGGTGAAAGTGGTTGGGCCTACAAAGGACACGTGTCATCTTGTCATGTGCTAGAGTGACTGGCAATGCATCTATCTCCATCAAACCACATCACATTACCATCATAATAATAAAACCCCTTCAAAACCCCATCAAGAAAGATGACATCAAGGGCTAGGGTATGACGCCCTAGGCCTCCCAAAGCTAACGTTCAGGTGCAAGAGGACTTAGTCTGATCATCTCATGTTGTCCAAGTGCCTCCAAAGGAAACATTCATCTTCCCAAGTGTGCAATGAGTGGGGTCACATCATCCACCCTGTGGGATTCAAGCCCCTATGAAGGTCCAAGTGACCTAGTTCCTGCATGGAAATATTTCACCTGGAAAGGTCTTGCAAAGACAAACAAGTACACCCTTCAAGGCTCCACAAGTCACATGTATAATTCCAAGTAATCCATATTTAATAAAAGAACCACTCAAACATGTGCATCAAATCCCCCCTTTTCAAAATAAATAAATTCTTAAAGACCTTATACAACTTGTCAAATTTAAGTATGGGAGGGTTATCATGGTACCCTATTGGGTAGGTCATTCCCCAAGTCAAAGATTGTTTCCTAAGAAGACCTTCTGTAATCCATGTAAAGAGTATGAGTTGGATTGGGGTGTGACTTTTGGGCATGGGGTTTCTTGACATATAAGGGCTCTTATTGTCTCATTTATTGGTGCCTTTGTAGAGGGTGTGATGCATCCTTGTTTGTAATGCAACATTTTTCCAAGCTCTTTATTTGCCATTAATTGATTAGGGTCCAAAGCATTGAGTGCTATGTGAAATGTAAAGTAAGGAATATTGCAATTCCACTTTAAGCTAGGAACACACATAGTGTCACATGCAAGGAAATTAAAAGACACCACAAAATGCATTCCCTCAACAAGCGAGACATTTATTAATTATGTGTTTTATTTTACAGGCCCTTAATTTTTGTGGAGAAGAATTTCATTGTTCTCGGGACCTTAGGGAAAGCATATAGAGGATAATATATGGATTTTATCTTTTTTCCAAATACAAACCTCTATGCCTTTAGCCCCTTCTTTCCATGAAATGAGGTACAAGCCCTTCTTGGGTCAATAAGCTCGAAAACCAAAAAGATGAGGAGACAGAGGGGAATAAGTGTGACAAGTGGTAAGTATGAATGGGAATGGTGTGATGACCCTTCAAGAAGACTCCCTAGTAGCAATCCTTTTACTAAGGGTGACCCACTTACTAGTACAACATGTCATCCACCAAGGTGAAACAAGGAAAAAGGCATAATTTCCAAGCAAATGTTTTCAAAATCAAGAAAGGAATCTTTGCAACATGTTCAAATACTTCAATTATTAAAATGAAACTTACCACGAGACTAGACTAGTCACCTCATGAAGCAAGACTCATTGTCCTCTCTGGGCCAAGCTGGTGTGGTGGACGTTGTTGTTGCTAATCAATGGTGATGTGTGGTAAGATGAGGGGCTCTTCCTGCTCACTAGTTGTCGACATTCCATGTATGCAACCTGCAAGCCTCGAGACATCATCTCCTTAGTTACCCCTACAAATCGGGGGGTAACAATGATTAACTAGGTCGAGCCAACATGTATATGTGCGCCCTCCTCATGCCTTAGTCGATTTGTTCGTTTGGTGGAGCACCCAAGTCTTTACCTCAACCCTTCATCAAACTGTTCATCATTTGACTTTTGTCGCAAGGAATCTCGGTTGAGTCTTCCTTAGTGTGTTGCACTCCCAGGGTGTCCCAACTCACCTAGTATAAATAAAACATCATTACAATTCATTATGTTTGGTGCGCTCATACCACTTGCTCCTTTCAACAACCCCAACTTTCGTAGGTTGCCAAAATGTCAAGTAAGTCGGACACACACCTCTTTATCTAGGGGTATTACATATTCCTCCACCTAAAGTCATTGTTGACCTTGGAAACAAAAATATGTGGTCTCCAACTCTTTCCGAGTTCATGTCTCCATCCACTGCTAAGTCTGCTAGAAACCTCGAATTCTATCAAAGTGGAAACCCCAAGTTTCCAACTCGCATCGTAATCATCTGCAACTTGTGAAACCATTCACATAACCCTTTGCCTAAAGTTGTGTATGATCAAATTGTCCACTACGATGGAAATACATCTCTTCCCCAACTGTGTTCGTAATGCCTAAGATGCCACTATTTCGTTGTGATGATCACTCTCTGTTCTATTGCTACTGCCTCAAACACTTTTGCAACTTAAAAAAAAAATGTCTAAGTGTTGAACTTCTATGAACTTGTTGTCACATCCATACTTCAACCAACTATGCCATGTCTCCACATGTTGCATGCCTCAAATCCAACACTGGTTGGGTAACTAATCTAACCGTCACGTCCAGTTCTTGAAATGTGCATCTCCATGCTCGAACTTAGCCTTTTCTGTTTTCATCTCTATCACTCCATCCAACTCCAAAGACTAAAGCAAGTTTCCACCCTTTCCTCACTCCTATTTCCATCGTCTGATCTTTGTCAATGAGATCCTCCACAATGTTTAAGTGATGCACTTCAAACCTATCGGTGTGTCTGTACTTTGAATTCCTTTCGTAATTTAGTCCATTCACACAACGGTCTCAGACCAAGGAAAGGTTTCCCTTCACCTTGATACACTATGAAGTCACTCCAAAACAAAGTCATTCGCAACAAATTGACTCTAGTGTCCACCTCATGGCACAATTAGCCAATTTTTGCACCAAGAACTGCACATCAAGATTGCCTTTGCCTCATTACTTAATCATTCAACCATGTTGTTGAATCTACCTCTCCATGACTTTGAATGGTTAGGCTTCACCCTCAACCATGTTTCCCAAAGAAAGACAAACACCTATGCCCAAGTAATATCTTCATGTTGCAATCTTCATGTCCACACAATCCTCCAAATGAAGGAAAATCCTCAACTCACCTCCTTTTGTCAACTCACCTCTCCATAACTCAACATCTACAATGAGTATGTCCAACATGCCCTCACTCCTCAATCTTCGCAGTGAATTTTCCAAAGTGCTCCAAGTAGAATGATCCACCTCAAAAAAAATTACATGCCTTAGGCATGTTCACACCAATACTTCTTCCAACCTCAAACAACAACCCTACCAGATCTACGAGTCATCATATAATCATCCGCAAGTCACCAAGGTGTGCATTGACTCATCCAATGTCCCATACCAAAGGCGAGAAAACACAACCCAAGTTACTTGGTCAATTTTCTTACCATTCAAGTTGACTGCCAACAATCCTTAGTCGACTCGTTTGCTGAGTCCATCCATCTCCTAGAACGAAAATTCCTTGCACCTCCTGCAAAGGTCCAAACTCTAGCACTATCGACGCGACTGAAAAATCTTCGCATGACCCAACGAATATGGCTAAGGCACCAAACAAAAATAAACCTCACCCATACTCTTAAACTCGACACGTATAGAATTCACTATGCATACTTCACCAAATCGATATATCATGTTATCACTCCAGGAAACTCTCCTAGGCTGTAAGTCAAAGATGCCTAGTAACTTAATCTTTTGGTAACTGTTTTCTCAAATAAAAAGTGTGGGTTTGGATCAAGTCGGATGACTGAATCATTTCTCACTCAAAACATGCATGAACACATTTAGATGGACAAGGCTTTCAACCACAAATGTTCAGAGAGTTTACGAATAAAGGGATGTATGGAGAAATAACTATTATATCAACAAAATCACATATAAAGCATATATGAATGACCAATTACAATAATCACAGGAATACTTGCCAAGTTTAGCTTATGAATGCAATGATAAGATGACATTTATCGGGCATAAACAAGCATAACAACATGAATATAATATCCAGGTGCAAGTACAGAATAGATAAGAAGATGAAAGCTGAACAAGTTATGGCAAAAGAAGCTTAATATGAAAATGAGAAGTTTGAGTACATCATATGAAAAAAGTCTCCAAAGTCGAACCTCTAGTTCATCTTCTACCTTTAGCTTTATAGCTTTACAATGTAGTTTTGAGATCCTAAAAGCATGGATCAGATATGCTAAAGATAGAAAGTCAAAATTCAGTTTGCAAAAGATAAGGAATGATCCTCAAAATGAGGTCAATCCCATATTTCATGGTCTTCATATCTTGTAGAGTCCTTGTGCAGTGCAGAATAGCCTTCCAAGGCTGATTGATGACTCTTCCAAGAGATAAAATTCGAATTTGCTGAGGTGTGCAAAAAATCCTAATTTTCTGCCTTTGAAAAAGGTACCAAAAATAATTAAAACACCTCTTCTTTCCCTTATCCATCAAAAATAGCTATTGGATCTGATTTCATAATTTAACAACTGTCCATTCGAAGAGGTTTCAAATCATTCCAACTCAAAAAATCCTGATCTGGGCAAAAATTTGGTCATTCTGGCAGTAACAGGCTTTCGGTGGTTAACATAGAAGACTTCTGGGTGGATTAACTACTGAAAGAACTTCTTTCGGTGGTTAATGAACAGTCGTCCTGTTCGCCTAAACCACCGAAAAGGTAGGTTTTCCAGAAATAAACTGCCTTGGGAAAAATCAAATTTTTAAGTCGTGGAGAGTCTGTTTTACATGCTTGAATAGTCGATTGACATCTAGAAATCCTAAGCTTTCCAATGGTACTTTCAAATATGAATTTGGAGTTCGGGAAGGCAGTCAAAAGTTCCCATAAATATTAAGCATCATTCTTCAAAAAATTGCTAGTGCGTTTGATCGCTAACATCTGGCTCCAACTGGGATGGAGACCTCCCTGCGAGGTCTTCAAGAACCTGGCAGACCTTGTGCCTTTAGTATTGGGCATGGAGTCATTCAACTTAATGTATCATCTGGCTATTCTCCAAAGTTT
>ML829617.1:0-10183 GCA_009831015.1 Picea engelmannii
TAGTCCAACCGCCATTGTAATCTTGGGTCCCATGTCCAAGTGATCATGTGAACTCCCCATGGTAGATTTTGGAACCCAATAACCAACTCAAAATGATGCTCCAAAGACTGACACTTGTCATGTGGATCCAAATAAGAAAATCCATCCACATAGTGGAAAAGGGTCATAGAAGAATATGGAAGTAATAATACAACTATAGAATATGTAGGATGGATACTGATAATAATCATTGGCTCCCTATTTTTCACATTGATTCTCTCTACAGAAGGTGGATTAGAGTCATCAAATAAAACATGAAAGTGGTTGTCATCCCAGAAATGACAACTATCCATATACCAATCATCGCAATCGGCCTCCAAATCATACCAATAATATATTTATTGATTAAATTCATCCCTGACGTCCTCCATAAGAAATATCTCCTGCATGCTATCCAATGAATCTTTAATACTATGAAAACTATCATTGAGGTCGTTTGTGAGGCTATCTACAAAGTCATCCATATTGACATTCAATGTGTCATACAATTGGGATTTGAATGATTCAGTAATTTGTAGAATTTATTTGAGGGTTTGAGAGGAAATATCCATCTGATCACCCTATTAACTCTTTAGTCCCACATCCATCACAAAAAAACCCAAAAAATATAACAATAAGTTACGACAAAAAATCGTGGTTTTTTCCAGAAAAAAAACCCTGAAAAACTAGTGAATTTAAAATGCTCATAACTTCACTTCACAAACTCTGTTTCAGATGATTTGTTTTTTGAAATTGGGTGAAATTGAGAGAGGGACTCATATCTATAATTTTTTTGGGAAAATTCATCATCCAACTGCTACAGAAATAAAAAAATCGCGTCATCGTCCACGGTAAAAACCTGAAAATTTGCAGATTTTAAAACTTCAATATCTTGACCTCTCAGACTCTGTTATGGAGGATTTGGTTTTCCAAATTGGGTGTTTTTCTGAGAGGAATGTAGATATACAACTTGTTTATACAAATTTTGCACAGAAATATACCAAAAAATTCTGGAATATCGTGGCCCTCTTTTTGTCTTCTCCGAAAACAAAATCTGCAAAAATAAAAAATATCTACCCACAATGTATGTCAAGGAAAGTGCTCTGATACCACTTGTTAAGAACCAAATACTTTCATACATAAATACCACAAATATTCATAGAACAATATATAAAACCACAACTTTATTATAGAAACCCTTGAGGTAGGGCAACACCATACAATGGATCATATTATGGAATGGATCCTCTCTTGTTCACTTGCCTCTTTGAGGGGGGATCCTCCTAATGAGATACTGCTCCAAATAAAATAATTCTCTTTATATCCCATTAAATTGTTTTAACCCTTTTATATAGGGCTACCATCACCTAAGAACATTCTAGAGGAGGAATCTTCTAGAAGTAGAACCTTCTAAGAAGTCCTCATACATTTATTATATCTAACTACCCATTTATTTTATCTAGATACCATAGTGGAACTTATTTAATAATATAGTGGACCTATTCCACCTTATATTGAATGACCTCCACTATTATCATTATGGGCCCTTTGATCCCCCACTACTAGCTCTCTAGATACCTAATAGTATTGCACCTAAGGATTGGATTTCTCGCATCCCAGTTGGTGCTGAGATCTACAAGGTGACTCTTGCATTGAGAGTTGGTGATCTTTTGGAGTTGGTTCTCTTGTGGAGTTGTTTCTCATTTTAGTTGTTGTTGATAAAGCCCAAGGATTATAGTCTATAATACAAAAGAAACATATATATATATTGTGTTCCTTGTGTTCTTTATGGTGATGTTTTATTGATGATGTTTGTTTCTGAAATATGTTTATAGATAAATGAAAGTAATGATTAATGAGAAAATGGTTATTTATAACTAAGATGCTTTGTAAAGGAGGGAAAATATCCATACATTGATTCACCCATGCCCTTAGTGTGGTCCGTGTGTCCAACAATTGGTATCATATTCAGCCTTCATCATAATCCTTGCAAGCTTGAAGGAGATCCATGGACACAAAAATGGATGAACATGCAGATGAAGTTCCCCTCTTTGATGAGACAGATTACTCAACATGGAGAATAGAAATGAAAGGGTTTTTGAAGGAAAAAGGAAAAGGTATTTGGAATACATCTATTGGTGGATCAGTTCCCTTAAAGAACAAGTCAAATTTTATAGAAAAAAAGGAAGAAAAGAAGAACGATGCATTAGCACTCAAGACCATTTTCAATGGACTATCAAGCTCTGTCAAAGAAAGCATGGGACAATGTATTTCCGCCAAGGATCTATGGCTGAAGCTAGAGAAGGTATACTGAGAATAAAATTCCATTAAAGAAAATGAAGGTAAAGACAATCCAAAATCTTACGATTACAATACTTCTAGTGAATTTGAATGTTCTCTTACAAAAGAATAAGAATATATAGAAGAATTTTGTATAGAATTTGCAAATGATGAAGAAGAAGATTTGTTGAAACTTAAAGATAGATTTTTTTTCTGAGTTGGATGATGTTAGATATGAAATAGTAAATTGTTCAACTTATTTTGAGTATCTTGAAAAATACACTAAGGAAATCCTAGAAAAGTACCCTAGGCATACCATGGCATTAAATCAAATACTCATGAAGCAAGAAGAAGAGATCAAGAAACTAAAGAATGATCTAACTAGTCAAGTAGAAGAAAAGATGAAGGATAATGAACTTAGCAAAAGCATTGAATATATTAAAATCAATGTAAATTTAAGGACTCAACTTGAAGAATCCAAAAGGGTAGAGGAACTATTAAAGAATCAAGTAAATGAAAAGGAAGAGTCATGCCATAAGTTGGAAGATGAAGTTGTTGATATCAGAAATAAAGTAAAGAAGTCAAATACTCATATCAAGTTCATGAACAGTTCTACAATATTGAATGAAATCTTGGATAGACAAAGATGACCAAATTATAAATCAGGTCTTGGGTACAACAAGGAATCTACACACCTTGAATCTAGAACTTCTAAGAAGAATGAGGTAAGTCCTTCATTCTCAAAAGGTGGAAGCAAAGTTTCAAGTCAAGTGCCTACACAAAGCAAGGAAATTTTCAAAACAACAAAGTAAGGAAGACATCAAGAAGCCATCTTTACACCTCAAAGAAAATTCGGAAGAGAGACACCTTCAAGTTGGACACCAAATCAAAGGTATGAATTTTTTTTGCATGGTCACTGCTTCTCATGTAATGAATATGGTCTCAAAGCTTTGGATTGCAAAAATTATGCAAGGAAATATGTTGGAAGGTTTCATAACACCCTAATATTTTGGAGATGTAATCAATTGGGACACATTGTTGTTCATTGTCGCACCATGAGATTCTACAACTGCAGTGGGTTTGGATACAAATCCCAAGATTGTTAGAACACAAGAAGACAATCCATGAGGATTTATTCATATAGCATGACAAGAAGAACACATGAAACTAGGAAGGAATACAATATTGAAAAGATGGAAATTCATAGTTCAAGTTCTGAGAAGCTAGGACACCTTCAAAAGTGGATGAAGAAGACTAAACAACTAGAATATAATGGAAGCCATGAGGCAAGCTAAAGCTTGAAGTTTTTTGAAACATATGTGGGCTCCTGTGGAAGAATTATCGTACATATGCGAGGTGGCCTATAGAAAGGTTGTGTACATATGCGAGTTGTCTATGGAACAGGTCATGTACCTATGGTGAAATCCTTGGAAAAGAAGGCTATGCAGATGAGTTGGAGCATGGATTCATGGTATAACTCTGTTTCGCATGGTATGACATGGTTTGTTGCAGGTTTTCATGACTATATTCTTGCATGTATGTTTGATGTATGTATGGTGATGACATATGGTTGAGTGTTGAAGAATATTCTTGATACCTATCCTGGATGCATGGTACTAACCCTAGTGTGTGAATTGAGGCATTTTATATTGAGGAACAATGTTGATTATGTCAGTGAAGTTATGGAACGTTGTTTATAAGATATATCATGATGATGTGATGCTAGCTAGAGATATATCATTGTTCTATAGAGGAATACTTTTGTTACATGTTTAGAGATACTATTGGATGTTGAGTACTTTCTGTAGTGAATGGTTTTTGAAGAAGATCTGTTATAGTACAGGGTTGGTACATATGTGAGCTGTATTTATATATGATGTATTGTTAGAGGCATATTTGTTGGATGTCTTGATCCATGAATTGGGCATGTAATTGAGTTACATATTGGGACATGTAGTTTATGATTTGATGAGATGATTATGTTGTACATCACTGATAAGTCACATCTTGATCTATAGTTGATGCATGATTGGTACATTGGTTGAGGCACTTGCGAGAAGTATGATTGACACATTGTTTATGGTTGATGTGACATATATTTATGGTAACACATCTTGAGTGTGGTACATATTTTTTAGGCTTAGTGCATGGTTGATGCACTTGTAGATGGTATATGATTGTGGGTCATAGCACTTAATTAGATTACATCATTGATATTACTTGTTTAACATATAATTTGGTTCATGATGTATGGGATAGTTGAGACACTTGTTCTAGTACTTGGTTGGAACATTGATTGCTTCTTTATGATTGAGATACATTTCTTGACACATGGTTTGTGGAACCTGGTTCATGGTAGAGGCATATCATGAGTGATATGACACTTGGTTGAGGCACATGGTTTGCATGCTATATATTTAATGATGTTGATGATATTGATATATGTTTGGTACACCATTGGCACATATTCTTGGAATATGGGTGATACACTCCATTGATTATATGTTATGGTATATTTTATGGTGTTGATGTACATGGTTGATGTACATGATTTATGTGCATTGTTGGGACATGATATGGCATAGGGTGCACATGGTTGATGCTTTGTTCAAGATTCATTTTTGACATATCTTTTTCTTCATGATTGATGCATGAGATAGTATATATGATTGGTATACACTTGATGTTTGGTATGGCACAAGTTTGGATTATTGATGCACAGACAAGTCCAAGGATCATCATAGGAAGAGAATAGTATTCTTGAGCAGTTTCAGTTGAGTAGTGGAACTCACAGCAGAAGAAGATTGTATTGGTAGCATATTGTTCATATTGTAGAGAAGATAGGGGGAGAAATACCCACATGGGGAATTATTCTTATGCCCATGCTTTGAGGAGGAGAGATTCATCAGATGTAGGATAGAGAATTAGATTCTTGGAGAGAGAGAACAGAGGCATGGTCATAGGGGGAGCATGAGCATGTGTGATATGTTTTCAACATTGCATTAGAGTGATATCCATTGTTCAAAAGGGGAGATATTATTTAAAGGAAGATCAAAGGAATCCAGACAGGGGGAGAAACCCAAAGAAGATTTTGGGTAGGGGGATTATACCTAAGGAGAGAACTACCATTTTCCATTAATTTCAGATGGGAAGAGATAGTTACATTGATATGATTGAGATGACTATTCACGAATAGAATTTCCATGCGTAATGCTTCCATAAATGATTGGTGATTGACATCAATGTTGGTATTTCCATCAATGCCAAAGAGGGATATTGTTTCATTATGTTGTCATTGATGTCAAAGGATTTATGCCAAAGAGTTGATGTCAAGTATTTTCATTGTATCATTGATGTATTGATTGTTGGATCATATGTTCATAGATGTAATAGATGTATGAGGGATAAATTCATGAGGAATCATAGTAATGCGTTGTCATGGGTTAATGTTCCATATGGATTGATGTAAAGGTTGATCATTGTTGTATTATCATGGCTGATAGGAAGTACAAAATGGATGAAATCCAAAGTGGTCCCCTTATGGTGAAATCCATCACAGGAAGATGCTTTGTGAAGTCCAAATGGCTAAGTGGTTGAGTCATCCTAGCAGTGTCGTTGGGGAAGCCAATTTTGTTTGAGGAATAATGTTATGAAGATCAATGAATTTGTCAGTAGTATTATTCTATATGTATAGTGCTTATCATGCCATTTACGGCGATATGTGCAACATCACATAACTCCTCACGGTTAGAGATTTATGGCCATATAAATTTGGAGAACCCTCATGTGTTGTCTAGAATCCCCTAGAAGGTCAAAGAAGTCAAATTATTCTAGAAGCTACTAAAATAAGTTGACTAGTAAGAGTGGTTAGTCTAGGATTAAGTGGTTGCAATAAGAAAATAATTAAAAATAAATTAGTTGGGACTAGAAGTGGAGAAGTTACTATTTGTGGTGAAAGTAGTTATAAGTGGACAAGTGGTTAGAACTGGGTTAGCCCCAAAAATAAGAAACTTGGTTAGATAAGAAAGCTACATGGAGAAATATAAATAAGAGAGAAAGGATCTCTCATGAGTGAATCTCTTAAGTATATTGAATATCTATTCTAGTGAAAGATTCATTGTGGGTACTCATGGAAACATCAAAAGTTTTGTAAGCATGAGGTTTTGATGACAAAATATTCATAGGTTTAGAAACCCTGGTTTTCTGAAGTGGTACACGGGCTGCAGTGAGCCAGGGTGCATGTGTACATGGGCTCAAGAAGATAAGGGTGCGTACAGTTGAGAATGAAATGAAAAATTGAGTAAGTGTTGGTGTCAAGTTCCTGAATTCTGAAGCAAGTTCCAGATCAACATTCTACAAGTTCAAATCTACTACAGAGGTTTTGGTATGGGTAAATATTGTCTTGATGTCTAGAATTATGGTGAATGTTTGAGGCATTCCTTGTATGGTATTATTGATGTCTGAATATGGTATCTGGTTGGTTGAGTAGTCCAGTTTTGTTCTGATTCTGAGATATCCTTGATCTGTCATTTTGTATGCATGAGGAACATGCATACAATGTTGGATGGTATAGATATGTTTGTGATTGGTGATGGTACATATTGAGAAGTGACAACAAGATTACAGTGAAAGGTCACAAGTGGATGTGACAGAGGAAGAAAGGGTATGAAGGGCTAGAAGGTTGAAGTTTTAGAAACCCTAGTTTCTGAAGGTGCACGTAGGTTGACAGAAGGAAGAGCATGTACATATGCATGTTTCATTGCAGGAAGGGAATGTACATATGCATGTTGCACTATTGACAAGTCCTATATCTATTGGCAAATTTGGTTCTATCCACAAAAAGGGTCTTGTACCTGAGGATTGGATTTCTCACATCCTAGATGGTGTTGAGATTTGCAAGTTGAGTCTTGCATTGAGAGTTAGTACTCTTGTGGAGTTGTTGTTATTTTATTTGTTGTTGATAAAACCCAAGGATTCTAGTCTATAATACAAAAGAAACTTATATATATCTTGTCTTCCTTGTGTTCTTTATGGTGATGTTTTATTTATAATGTTTGCTGCTGAAATATGTTTACATATAAATGAAAGTAATTATTAATGAGAAAATAGTGATTTCTAACTAAGATGCTTTGTAAAGGAGGGAAAGGATCCTTACATTGATTCATCCCCCCTCTCAATATGGTTGGTGTGTCCAAAATATCTATGTTATAAAATGATGAGATCAAGCATAAGATCTAAGAACTGCTCCACAAGGGGCACATCCGACCTATATAATCACCTTGTGGAAGGCCGATAATGTTGGTACAAAAGAAAGATGAGACCTGGCGACTCTACATTGATTAACGGTCCCTAAATAAAATTAGATTCAGGAACTGCGATTCCTCGAATCGACGATCTCCTTGATCAACTCAAGGGGGGGGGGAATACTTCAATAAGATTGATCTGAAGTTCAACTACCATCAGGTCCCAATAGAGAAGACAGATGTATGGAATATTACCTTCAAGTCAAAAGAAGGTCTTTTTGAATGGTTGGTCATGCTCTTTGTCTTAAAAAATTCCCCAACAACTTTCATGAGGATGATGGATGATATCTTGCGGGCTTTCAACAATTCTTTTTTAGTGTTTGTTACAAGGGAAAAACTCTCTATGGCCAAGGGTAAACCACAACAGACAGGTATGAGTATATAAATCAACTCAATTCCAACATATTCTATATAGACTAGTGTGCAATACAAGAAAGAGGCCTACCTTGATCCAACGTTTGATGATGTTCCACCGTTGAGCACTTTGACCCAAAGCTTTATACCTGCGAGAAGTTCTCAAAAAACAAGCAAAGCAAGTATATAGTGATGATATAAAAGGGATTAGCACATCAAATAGCATAATCCATTAATAAACATTACAAACACACCCATGGATAATAATCATATATTTTCAAGATACCAATAGGACAAGAAAGAAATATTTCTATTAATAATTGATCACCAGAAGTGTCAACATTACAGACTTTCATGTTGGCACGGTTTGAAACCAAGAAACCAAGTTCCTTCCAACTGGGTCCCCACCACCTCAATCCTCCACCAAAGGCAAGCTCATGAGAAAGATCCAAAGAGGTCCTCTCAACAATAAGGGAAGAACTTGGGCGTTGAACACTGTGTTTAGACTTGAGGGACAAAGGGATGCAAACTCAATATGAAATAATTTCCCTAGAGTAAATTTGCTCTCAACGTTGAATGCTTTCTCCTTCTTTTCCATAGTTTGAAATTGTTCTCTTATAGCCTCTAGAATGCAACTGAAGGGCCGATTCGAAATGTTTCTAGTACATGGAAGACCAAGGATCAAAGATCTTTTGTCGTGACATGGAAACCCGACCACATTTTGTATTGTTTGTCACAAATCTCGATACACGTGAGCTGTAATGGAGCAAAAAGTGTATACGCATCTTGCATAGTAGTTAGGGAGCGTATATGTGGAAGGATGTATATTTTTTAGCTCTGAATTCATCAAAAAGGGATAAAAAGTCTGCATAGGGAAATGGAAAAAGGCCCTCTGTGCAAGATAACAATGGTGATGCAAATCTTGCTATAACAGATGCCCCCTAATGTGTGATATCAGAGGAGTATCTGCGATGACCGAAATACATTATAAATAACCCAAAAGTGGAGTGGTAGAGAACTAGCTAGATGAACTCAATTGCTCATTACATTATGTATTGACTTTGCATACATGGCTGCCAAGAATATAATGCAGATCCATGTGGAAAATATACCAAACATGTGTTCATGGCCATGAAAAGGCAAATAAAAATGAGGTTATATACCAAAAGTTGTCATAGTCATGAACAAGGCCCAGTGAAACTAGTCTCAAAAATCAATCTGAAGATATCTATATACCATGGAGTACAATCTGATCTCCCATGATCACTGAAGTCAAATAGGTACTAGTCTAATGAAATAGAAACAACAACTCAGGAAAGTTGTGGCCACATAATGATGTCTTCAAGTCTTCTACACTATCCACCAATGGTTCAAGTCTACATCATGTGAATAAATGAGCTGATGTCAAACACGATGAGACATCGTTTGATTACCGGTCATTGAAGTATACCATTAACAAATGTGAGACAACCTATTGATAATGAAAGTAGGTATCAAGGCACCGAGTACATCTCTACAAATGTGAATAAAGGAGTTGGTGTCAAACACTTGAGAGATCCATTGATCAGGAGACATTGATGTATTCCCATCTGTCAATGGCGAGAGAGCCTGCCACTAATGACTGGAAGCCTCAAGGTACTCATAAAAATCTAGGTCCCATATCCAGAATAAATGAGTTGAAGTCGATGGAAGGAGACCCACTGAAAGGAGAGCATTTGTTAAGAACCAAATATCAATATAGCATAGAAAAACCTCAGAAAAAAGTACTCAACGCCTTGAAAAAATGATAATTTTAGATAATAATCCTCTTCAAGGGGGAAACCTCCTTTTAACCCACTTAAATGTTCAAGTACAAGATGATTAAAAATGAAAATGTCTCCTTGGTATATATAGGAGACTAGGAGGTATAATTACAACTAATGGCCTAAAGCTGACATAAATAAAATAACATTACTAATATAATATGACCCAATTAAGGGGTAATGAGCCAATATTAGGGCTAAACATGCCCCTCCCCTTGAAACAAGTGTTGTCTGCAATGCTTGAGTAACTCTGGATACTTCTGTATAAAAGACTCATCTTCCCAAGTGAAATCTTCAGCCGGTAGTTTCCTCCATTTAATGAGATACTCTGAAATGGATCTACTCCTCAGCTGGTGAATTCTTGTGTCAATGATGGCTTCAAGCTCCAATATGATTTTTCCTTCCTCGTCAAGTTCTGGCAATAAA
>ML829617.1:10283-30799 GCA_009831015.1 Picea engelmannii
ATTCAAACATCAATACTACCATACAAGGAATGCCTCAAACATTCACCATAATTTTATACATCAAGACAATATTTACCCATACCAGAGCCTCTGTAGTAGATCCGACCCTGTAGAATGATGATCTGGAACTTTCTTCAAAATTTAGGAATCTTGCACCAACACTTACTCATTTTTTCATGTCATTCTCAACTATATGCACCCTTCTCTCCTTCATCCCACATATTTACACACCCTAACTCACTACATCCCTTGCACCACTTCAGAAAACTAGGGTTTCTAAACCTCCAAAACATTTTCCATCAAAACCTTAGACTTACAAAATTTCTGATGCTTCCATGAGTACCTGCAATGAATCTTTCACTAGAATAGATCTTCAATATACTTAAGATATTCACTCATAAGATACCCTTACTCTCTTATTTATACTTCTCCAAGTATGTTTCTCATCTAATGAACTCTAACCAACTTCCTTCTTTTTGGGGCTAACCCACTTCCAGTCACTTGTTCACTTATAACTACATTCTCCACAAATAGTAACTTATACACTTCTAGTTGCAACTAATTTATTTCTAAATATTTTCTTGTTGCAACCACTTAACCCATGACTAACCACTTGGACTGGTCAACTTATTTTATGAGCTTCTAGAATAATTTTACTTCTTTGACCTTCTAGGGGCTTCTAGACAACACATGAGGGTTCTCCAACTTCATATGGACATAAATTTCTAACCATGAGGAGTTATGTGATGTTCCACATATCACCGGAAATAGAATGACAAGAAATATCCATATAGAATAGTATTATTGACAAATTCACTGATCTTCATAACATTATTCCTAAAATAAAATTGGGTTCCCTAACTGAAATGCTAGCATGACTCAACCACTTAACCATTTGGACTTCACAAAGCGTCTTCCCATGAGGGATTTAACCATATGGGGACCACTTTTGAGTTCATCCATTTGGTACCTCCAATCAGCCATGATAAGACAAAAATGATCGAACTTTACATCAACCCATCTATACATCAATCCATCTAGAACATTAACCCATGACAACACATTACTATGATACATCATGACATTATCCCTCATACATCAATTACATCTATGACCATATGATCCAACAATAAATACATCAATGATACAATGACAATACTTGACATCAAATATTTGACATCAATGACAACATAATGCAACAATAGCGATGATAGACCGACCCATTGGGTAGTGGTGCACTGGGGGTAGTTCAACGGAATGCTTGACCTAATAGTGCATAGGTACCCAAATAGGTGAGGAGAAGATGTCTTTGTATTCTACAACGACCTTATCCATTTTCTTCTACTACATGGAGTGATCAACCTCATAGGCCCTATATGTGGTCACAATCTTTCACTCACTCTGAAAGTGAATCACGAAGAAGACAAACTTCTCGGTCTGAGAGATGAACTTCCTGCATTGCTTGGAAGAGATCAAGGAAATGGAACTAGGTGGGACTACCTCGGGTATCTTGTACAATTTCTTATTCAAAGTAATAATAACACTGCGAGGCCTAGACTCATATACAACATGACGCTTCCATAAATAAGGTTTTCCCAAAATAACATCGCAAACTTCAAGGGGAGAAACATCACACAATACCTCATCTTTGAAGGGCTTGCTGATGTACAAATTGTAACAATGTTGGCTAACATGAAGATCGCTTCCTTGGAGGAGCCATCTGTTGGTGTAGGGTTGCAGGTGAGACATTATTTATAGGGTCAACTACTTAATGACCTCCACTAAGATGAAATTCTTCTGGCTACATCTATTAACAATTAAGTACAACGAGGTGCCTTTCACCCACATCTATGAATGAAAGAGGCGCTCGCCTTCCTCTGGCACATCAGGTTCACTGGGATGGATATTGGTGGTAGCAACGATGGCACTAGGTTCCACATCAATGATCCATCTCCCATTTTCTGGTTCTAACTCATAGTCGTAACCTACATCTAATTTAAAATCTTTCACCTCATCCACCAATGACTACTTTGAGTGGAAATCAATAGTGTTATGCCAGGGGCTCTTATGGAAATCACACCACTTCTTGGTATCTTTCTTCGTGTTTCCATTTTCCTTCCTTTCTTGTGGATTAGAATAGTTTTCTTGAGGCTATCCATATTTTCTCTTCCCCTTTTTATCTGGGTTGGGGTTTCCCTTTTCCTGCTTCTACTATGAGGGGTTCCCAGATTCAAACTGTCACATCTTTTGTTTAAGATTTTGCTCGATTTTGACGACATAGAGATAGGCTAGACCCAAGTAAGAAATGTCCAGAAAATACATTTATTCCTAGATGTATCCATGCATACCACCATGGTACTTGAGCATAATATGTCTCTCAAAAGGTTTGATACCAATCTTTGTGCACAACGTATGAAAGATATTTGTTAACTCTAGCACTCCTTGGTCCCTTTTGTGCCGCAATCAAAACTTCCAGGTCATTATAACTTCCAACATGGTAGTATTGTTCCTTAATAACATCCCTAAAGGACTCCTAAGTGATTGTGACCGTAAATAAGGAGGGTTCATTTGTTTCCTTTTTCTCACAAAAATTTTCCCACCAATCTTTGACATGGGGGACGACTTTGAGGAGCGTAAAAGTAATATTTTCTCTATTCGAAACGTTATGGATAGAAAAATACCCTTTTAGCATATTCAACCATTTCTAAAACATCTATTTTTATCTGACCTTCAAATATAGGAATATAAAATTTGGTATGTACCTTTAAGGGGCGATGCCTCCGCTCAAGGAAGATGCATCGCCTGTCAGTATCCACTAGAGTATTTGTACAAAATTATCCATCATCTCGTTTCTCTATTCCGCAAGGGATTCCTTGAGAAAAAATTTGAAAGGATCTCCTATCTCATCGTATTTATTTTCTCCTTCCATGGAAGTTATCTTGGGCATTAGAGAGAATTTTTCCTCAATAGAAACAAGATCGAGACACAACTCTTTATACCCTAACCTCGTTAGGGACATGCATTAAGAACGACCAGGAGAAAACCACTTCGATACCACTTATCCAAATTTTATGAGCATAATTCAATGATAAAAAATTATTATTATTATTATTATTAACACAAATACACAAGGATAATTAACAAAGATACAATAAAAATTGCTTCTATTCAATAAAGAAATATGTTGAACTGTAAAATGCAGACTGAAAACAAGCTTGCTAGAATGGTGGCGACTTATCTCTGAGAAGAGATGTGATGGTTGCACTCATTTAAAAGAAGATGAGTATAATGAGAATCTGAAATACTTTTTACAATAAACATGAACTCCAAAACCCTAGACATCCAAAAACATAACCCTAGGAGATGAAGCGCCAAAATTCGTGTGGGCCATGTTGTGGTAAGTTAAGACATCAACTTCTTGGGGTCGTAACTTTTTCATACGATCTCTTTTTGGGGTGCATGATAGGTCGTTGGAAAGGTATTGATGAGGAGATTAATTTAATAGGATAAATAACACCTTTGGAGAAACTTGAGGTGCCTAATGATGAAAAAACATCGTTTAGTCCCTGAAAGTTTTGGACCCGAAAAAACTACTAAAAATAGTAAATTACCAAAACCTTATTTTGATCCATTTGGAATAGGTGGGTGGCCATCAATATCCTCCTGGATCATTTAGTTGTTGATTCTTCCATAAATAACACATCTCCTTATTCATATCATTCCTATTCACAGAACCATTCTCTATGTGGTGTCATATGATAGGATTCTCTTGAGTCGATCAACCAAACATATTGATCCGGCTATGTACTGGTTGATTCCAGGTACACATCGCCTTCTTTATCTGGAGTCATATTTCTCTCATTCGAATGATTCTCATCAGATCCTATACTATTTTCCATTGCATTCGTCTTCTATTCCTTTTTATAATTCCCATCTTTACCGCATTTCCAACATCTTCTCGTCGAATGAACAAGGGATTTAGATCTACCATTCTACTTCAAATTCCCACCAAGGAATTTTCATTTATCTCTTTCAACCAATTGAAATCTGTCCACTAATGCATCTTTGGTTGATCCTTCCATGTTATTATTTCTCATTTCTTCTGACAGTAGAGATGCAACTGTGTCTTCCAATGATAATGTGGTTGAATTTCTCCCTATAGCCATGACTATGCTATCACAGGAGTCTAGCAAAGAACATAATAGGATAATACATTTCTCCTTTTCAATGATTTTAATATCCATACAATATAACTAGTTTATTATCGTATTAAATGAATTTAAATGCTCAATCACTGAACTATCCTCACTCCCCCTCAAAAGATATAGTTTATTTCTAAGGAACAACTTATTTACTAGATATTTTGACTGGTAGAAGCTCCCCAACTTGTGCCACAATTTCTTGGCTAAATCTTCACTTGAAACATTCAACAACACCGAAGATGCAAGAAAAATTTGAATCGTACACCTTTCCATTATCTATATTTTCTCCTATGATTCCCTAGGCATACCTATTAGAATGGTACTTGGACATGATTCTCCCCATTGTTCTTGATCTATAAGGATATATTCAATTTTAAGCTTCCAAATCTCAAAATTCTTTCCATTGACTTTTTTGATCTCTATTATTGAGCTACTTGTCATTTTTTAAGAAAAACTTTTAAAATTTATGACTTATGAATATTATGTTGGACAACAGAGAGGGGGGGGGTGTGAATCAGTTGTAACTGTGCTTAAACAATTATGCCTATTTTATACTCTTTACAGAACACTCAATGAAAATCACAATAATGTAGGGAGGTAAGCAATAGAGTATTCAAAATCAATCACACACATGAAATATACAGAGATAGATATTTCCTGAGGAAACACATAAAGGGAAAAAACTCTTCTTCTTGATATGTTATGTAATATTTATTTTCTATGCATTATCATTCCTATGAGCTCCAACTCCTCATGAGGCTACAACCTCTGTTTTACAAGCAACAATTTGCTGAGAGAACCAACTCTCTGGTTTCTCTAGCACCCACTAGAAGGAAGCACCAACTCCTTGGTTTCTCTAGCACCCACTAGAAAGAAGCACCAACTCCTTGAGTATTCCAGCACCAACTCGATGGAAGCACCAACTTCCAGTTACACAGGAACCAACCTGTTTAACAGAGAACAATTTTTTTACCTTGCACCACCCTACCACCATGGCTTTCCTGGCTGCAACTAGATGGAAGATACAAATCCCTGTGTTCAAGCACCTACTTGAACCTATGAGGAAAACAATCCTCCCTAGCACCTCCCTACCACCCTGAAATATAAATCTTTTATTTTCTTGAATTTATCATAGTGATACAACATTTACCTATGGCTTACCAGTCTCATCATTGTTCTTCTACACTGCTCTTCTATGCCTGCATCAGTNAACAATCCTCCCTAGCACCTCCCTACCACCCTGAAATATAAATCTTTTATTTTCTTGAATTTATCATAGTGATACAACATTTACCTATGGCTTACCAGTCTCATCATTGTTCTTCTACACTGCTCTTCTATGCCTGCATCAGTCTCTCTCTGCTCGCATACAATGCGCTTTCTGTGATTCTACCTTTTATGCTCTATGCACCATATCTCTTCTATGTGCTATGCCTATGCATGCTCTTCACTGCATCATTGTTCTACCCTACAGGTTGTTCACAACGTCTCTTCCTCACAATTGCATAGCTAACTAGCAGAATCACTTCACTTCTTTGTTCTACATCTCTCTCTTATGTCAAGTCCTCTGCCTGATCATTATGGAAAATCTTCATCCTCTTTGGTGGTTCAATCCATGTGTTCATTATCAGTGGGAGTTATGCTAATATTTCATATCTTCTCTGGCAGTCGAAACTCTTTTTCTTCTCTATCAGTTACAACCAATCAATTATGGCTTCTTTGGCTTCTAAGCCCCTTTATTCATGTGATCACTAGCGGTGACCATACGCTTGGGCTTAATGATCGCTTGAGCGCTTATCAATTCAACGACCATGATTCATTCTCCTGAAATGGATGATTGTCGTAACTTCAAAAATTTTCCCTTCGAAACTTTTGGGATTCAAACCTTTCAAAACTTTCAAATAAGAATATCCAAATAGATCGGGTGGTTCACATTACATCTTAGAACCAGATCAATGGTTTAGCATTAATACTTACAGTCATCCTTCATTGCTTAATCCAACAACTAGGAATTAATCAAGGAATGAGATGTATGACCACCTTTTACTCCATGAATTTGTTTATTATGCTTATGATATCCTTCCAATGTATTTTGATCAACGGTTGATAGTACCCCTGACATCATATCGATGGTTGAGATATCCTTCAGGTCTCCAAACTTTGGAGATTTAGAGTCTCAACCCTTTCTTTGCTTTGTACGTCAATATTTCGGAGCTGACATGCCTTTGACATGTGTCCCTCTCGGATTAACGGTCGAGATCTCCTTGGGTCTCCAGACTTCAGAGATTTCAAATCACAACCTGTTCTTTCCTCTGGAGTGATCACCTGCTGATCCAGTCATCAGACAATGGAGATTGCTTGATGTTGGTTGAAGTTTTCACTTACATTATCCTTCCACTATTGTAGATTGATGGATGAGACTTCTCCCAAAGTGATTTTCAGATCGGACGTCTCGTATCCACTTCGGGTCTTTGGCATTCGATACTTCAGGTCTTTGGGCAAGTACTCGTGGTAAAAGTCCCGAAGAAAAACTCCCGGAGTGACGTAACTCTTGCGTCACTTGATGATGTAGCCGAGTAGCTGCCACATGTCATTACGATTCATGATTTTCACATACCTGAAATGATGAATTCAACTTGACACTTGTCGTTCTCTCACTGTGCCACGTTTCCTTGCTAATGTAGAATGCTAACGTGGATTTATGACGTGATCCGCCACTATGCCCTTTTGTTGACGTGGTCTACTGTGTGACCAACAACCCTAATCCAACAGACCTCATTTTTCCTCCAAATTTGATGGTCCTCATTCATTTCGGATTTTCAGGCTTGGTATTTCACATCTCAAACCTTCCAGAGCATAACCTCCTCAAAAATTTAAACTTGAACTAAATGTTGTTCGTCAATCAATATCTTAGATCGAGGGCTTGATCTGTCAAAGTTTTGGCTCTGCTAGATTATTCTGTCCTTCCACTTGAAAGTGATCCGATGACTGATGGGAATTCACATAATCGAATTCACAAATCTCAATCTCTCCAGAGTGTAACCTCCTCGTGTATTTAGACCTGAAGTGAATGATTTTCGTCAATAATGAACTTAGATCAACGACTCAATATTTATGCGATGCAACTTTTCTATCTTATCCTGTGCTTCCACTTGAGAGTGATCCAAAAATTGACAATATTCTTGAAGCAGATCCACGATCAAGAATGATTGCGGAAGCACAATCTGTAAGTGTTTTAACTCGTCACCCAAAATATGCAATAGGAATATGTGCGCTACTGAATATTCAACCAAAATAGTTTATCTTCAAAGCTATAATATCAGACAGTCCTGACTAATTGCGGCACTGGCACTAGCGCGACGTTTAATTCTCCTTTCGATCTCCATAATTTATCCCTGTTGTTGATCTGGCAATTGTGCATCCGACGGTCACGACTTTATATGACTTAAACACATTGTTTGTTGGATCAACCTCAGTCGTAGATGTTTGAGGCTATGATATCTGATGATCTAGATGGATTGTGGGATTGTAATTGGTGAGTAGTTTAATTCATCTTTCTCTCCCCGCAATGAATCCCTGCCGTTGATCTGGATTTCATATCTGACGGTCTCGATTTGATCTGAGTTTTATCATGCTATCTCTTATGATATTTTGATATTCATTCATTAACTCTCTCGAGATTTAATCTCCATTTGCTTCCTTCTTCTCCACCTTATGTTCTTTCCATCAATGACAAGCACACTCCCGCCTGCCAAATATGCCAATAATATCCCCCTTTGGGATTGATGGAAACCCTCAAAGGCTATGCTAGACTGCTTGGACCTCCAACTGTATCATCCAGACCATTATGTTTCTCCCCCTTTGACATCAAGGTCAAAGAAAACATGTTCCCCCTAAGTTGTTGCAGTACTTGTTGGAGGTTTCATATATTCAACCAAAACATCCTCCCCCTTACAATATGGACTCGCTTAGGTGAGAGTAGGGATGACACCCAACTTGTGACGAAGATATTCAAAAGGTGTCTTGGATAGGGGTTTAGTAAAGATGTGTACAATTTTTTCTATGGAAGGAATATAATTCAGCTGAACAACTCTATTTGTAACCTGCTCTTTGAGAAAATGATACTTTATTGGGATATGTTTCGTATTTGAATGGAGAACAGGATTCTTCGAGACACTAATGGCACTGTTGTTATCAAAGTGAAGTGGAATTGGATCAATATAAGTTACCTTCAAATCTGTAAGAGTTTGTAACATCCATAAAATCTGAGTGGAGCAAGTAGCAACAACAATGTACTATTTCTCTATAGTTTATAATGAGATAGGTCCTTGCTTTTTAATGAGCCATGCTACTAAAGAATCACCTAAGAATAATGCACCTCCACTGGTTCTCTTTCTCTCATCCAAATAGTTTTCCCAATTAACATCTGAATATGCAGTTAATTGTAAGTTCTAATTTCTAGGATACCAAAGACCACAAGTCATTGTACCCTTCAAATATTTGAATATCCTCTTGACAACTACTAAATGACTTTGTTTAGGGGTATACTGATAACGACCCACCATTCCAATAGCCTGCATTATATTAGGATGGGATGTTGTGATGTACAGAAGGCTGCCTATCATTGATTGATATGTTCTTTGATCAACATTAGGTGAAACATAATATTTACTAAGCTTGCAACCAACCACCATAGGTGTACTGACATGAGAGTAATATTCCATCTGAATCCTCTTTAACATCTCTTTCAAATACTGTTCTTGAGAGATAAATACCCCTGCAGAACTCTAATTGATTCGTAAACCAATAAAATATGACAGTTCTCCTATCATGGACATCTCAAACTCAGTCTGCATTAAATTAGAAAACCATCGAACTGAAAGGTCATTAGTTAATCCAAAGATGATGTCATCTACATAAACCACAACAACTAATAAATCAACAACTTCAAATTTTATATATAGATTACTGTCAACAATACCTTCCTTGAACCCTTTGTCCTGTAAAAAATTTTCCAGTCGTGATACCAGGCTCGTGGTGCCTATTTCAGTCCATATAATGCCTTTTTTAGCTTACAAACATAGTTAGGATTATCTGTCAAGGAGAATCCTTCAGGTTTCTCCATGTATACTTCTTCTTATGGGTCTCCATTAAGAAAATATGACTTAACATCCATCTAATATACTGTAAAATTATTCTGACATGCATAGGCCAGAACCATTCTGATGGATTCCAATCTTGCCATTGGTGCAAAAGTTTCATCAAAATCTTGTCCTTCAACTTGCGCATACCCATTATAGACCAATCTAGCTTTATTATTAACAACTTGTCCTTGTTCATTTATTTTATTCTTAAACATCCATTTGGAGCCAATTACATTCTTATCTGCAAGTCTAGGAACACGTTCCCAAGTATTGTTCTTCTCAATCTGATCCAGTTACTCATTCATAACCAATTTTCATCTTCACTAGCTTCATTGAAGTTCTTGGGTTCCACCATGGATATGGAGGCTATATGTGATTGCTCAGTGTTTTTTATTATCCTACTCCTAGTTTGTACACCTTTGTCTTTCTCACCAATTATCTGACTTGTAGGATGATTCTTTTGAGCAATCCTGGAGGAAGGATTTGATGTTGTCTGTTGATTTGAGTCTTCCTGAGTATTTTCATCATCACCTGACTCATATTCTTATTGTTCTGATTCTTGGACCTTTTCAGCTTCAAATTCAACTATATCCTCTATTGTTGATTCAATATTTTTGTCCTCTCTTACTGGGACTCCTTCATCAAATTTTATGTCAATACAATCAACCAATTTATGCAGCATCTTATTATAGCATCTGTATCCTTTATTGTTTGTAGAATACCCTAAGAAGATTACTTCATCAACCTTGTCATCATACTTGCCAAGGTTTTCATTATTATTCTTTATGTAGCACTTACTCCCAAATACTTTGAAGTGTTTGATTGTAGCAGGTCTTCCATGCCACAGTTCATATGGTGTCTTGTCACTGTGTGGTCTGAGATGAGATTTGTTAAGAATATGGATTGTTGTGTGTATTTCTTCTACCTAGTGGGTTTTACCATTGTTCTTCTCATTCATCATTAACCTGGCCATTTGCGGAACTATTCTGTTTTGCCTCTCGACTAATCCATTTTGTTGTGGAGTTCATGGGATTGTGTATTCTCTTTTGATCCCATGTTTATCAAATAATTCCTTGAAATCACTTGACATAAATTCTCCTGCTCTGTATGATATTACAACCTTTAATATGTTTCCTATTTTATTCTCAGTTAAAGCCTTAAATATTTTAAATTTCTCAAATGATTCAACTTTTTCTTTGAGAAAAGAAACCCAAGTGAGTCTGGAGTAATCATCAATGATTAGTGTGAAGTAGTTATCCTTCCTTGTGCCTTCCTGTCTTGATGGTCCACATAGATCCATATGAACTAATTGGAGTGGTTTCTATGTTGAAGTAGAGTTATTGGATTTAAACTGTGTCCTAGTTAGCTTTCCTACTTGGTAGGGTTTACACACAAAATCTTGTGGCTTTGATATTCTTGGAAGATCTTTTACTGCCTCAATACTTTTGAGCTTGATTAAGTGGTCAAAGTTTAGATTTCCAAGTCTCCTATGCCACAACCATCTCTCATCATGTTTTCTTAGATGACCCTCTTCTCTATCTTGTTTCAACACATATACATTATTATCTGTCCTTATGACTTTAGCCACCACTTGTCCTGAATTTACATATTTTATCTTACAATATTTGGAAGTGAACACCACTTCACATCTTATGTTACACATTTAACTCACACTAAGAAAATTATGTTTCAGCCCATCTACAAGAAGAACATACTGGGATTTTCCTTTACCATTACTCAAAAACACTATCCCTTTACCCTTGATTTTACCTGGTTCATCATTTCCAAAGGTTACATTTCCTATTTTTCTTTTACTTATAGACAAAAACTTATCCTAGTCTCCAGTCATGTGCTTGGAACATCCACTGTCTATATACCAGGGGTATTTTTGTTTTTGAGATGAAAGTACTAGATTGCATTTTTCACTATATTTCTTTTTCCATGTGCTGGCATTTCTAGCTAAAGGATTTATCCTTGGATCTGCCTTGTACTTTTTCAAATGGAAGTTTGAAGCTTTGTGGATGAAGTTATGATAGTTATATCATTTGAGCTCATTGTTCATTAGGTCAAAGTGATTCATGCATTGTTTTCTATTGATTGGCTATTTAGTTCTATTTTGTAAGGATGGTTTATTTCTTGACCTCCCCGGATGCATGTCTCTAAACTTAATTTGACAGTTTGTAATCTTATGACCAAAATTAGAACAATAAAAACAATAGCCATAGAAGAAATTTTGGTACCTGAAGGATGGCCTTCTTCTTGAAATTTTTTACTCCATCTTCTGATCTCTTTGGTTTTTATCAGGGATCATAGTGTCTTTATTTTCTTTTGGTGACAGAGTACTCTCATGGTCTGATTGTCTGCTAACTTGGAACTTGATCATCTTTGTTGGATATTTTCTTTCTGGTTGTTTGATGGTTGAACCATTTACATAACCTAAACCAGTCTTCAACAAAGGATATCTTTGTTTGCTCAGAATGTCATTAAGTTTTGTTGTGGCTTTAATGATTGGAAGATTTTGGAGATACAATGTTTTAAACTTCTCCATATCTTTTCTGGTTTTTACTACCACTTCTTCCAAGGCTTCACATGTTGCCTTCTTTTCTGATATATGTTGTTTCAGAATGTCCTCTGTTTTCTTTGCCTCTTCTAATTCCACTTTTAGTCGGGAAAAGTCTTCATCAGGTCCTTTATTGTCTCTCTCGAACTGTATCAACAATTGTTTTTTCTTTTTCTTCTTAGATCTAAGTCTAGAAATTTCTTCTAGAGCACTGATCAGTTCTCCTTCCAATTAAACCACAAATTCTTCATCATCAACATCACTTCCCGTGCCTTGATTATCATAATCCTCTTTGGCCATTAACATAAATTCATTAATCTTATCTTTACAGGAAGAGTCACTATCTGTGTCTTCTGAAGAGTCATCATTATTTACACATAGACTTTTCTTTTTACCAAATCTCTTGGGTTTGTACTTATTTTCACCTTCAGAATTCTGATCATGTTTCTTGTGTGGATACTTAGATGCAAAGTGACCTATCATTCCATAGTAAAAACATTTGAAGGGAAATTTTCCTTGGTACTTGCCTGATCCTTTCTTTAGTCTTCTCACAAATTTTGCTTCAATTTCATTAGGCTCAGAATCCTCATTCTTATTTGCTATAAAGGATTCTTCTCTAGAGGTGGGTTTATCTTTACTTATCCTCATTTCATAGGCAGTCAGAGTTCCTAGGAGTTGGTCAATAGACAAAGCTTTTAGATCATTAAATTATTCTATAGCAGAGACCTTTGGGTTGAACCTATCTGGCAGAGATCTCAAAATTTTCTGAACTAAAGCGACATCCTTAATTTTTTCACCAAGTCCTATCATTGCATTTACTTGTTCTTCAACTCTTAGAAAGTACTTCCCAATAGTTTCATCCTCTTTCATATTTAGCTGTTCAAACTGTAATCTGTAGGTTTGAAGTTTGACATCCTTTACCTTCTCATTACCTTCATAACTACTGATGAGTTTGTCCCACATTTCTTTGGAAGATTCTAAGTGCATGACTTTTACAAATTCTGTTTCTGCAAGCCCACTTAGAATATCATTCATAGCCTTAGCATTGAAGCTGAATTATAGCTTGTCATCCTTAGAAGCTAGTATAACTGGTTTTACGTAACCAGTCTCTACCACATCCCAGACATCTGCACCTAAAGACATTATGTAGGTTCTCATCCTAACTTTACAGAAGGTAAAGTTTGTTCTATTGAACAGGGGGGGCCTATTGGTTGAAGTTCCTTCATGACTAGTCATGCTTAAGCTCTAGGATCTACCCTTAGATAAAAGGAACTGACTCTAATACCAATTGTTGGACAGCTAAGAGGGGGGGGGGGGNGGGTGAATCAGTTGTTACTGTTCTTAAACAATGATTCATATTTTAAACTCTTTACAAAACACTCAATGACAATAATAATAATGCAGGGAGGTAAGAAATAGAGTATTCAACATCAATCACACACATGAAATATACAGAGACATATATTTCTTGAGGAAACCCATAAAGGGAAAAACCATTTCTTCTTGATATGATATGTAATATTTATTTTCTGTACATTATCAATATTATGAGCTCCAACTCCTCCTGAGGCTACAACCTATGTTTTACAATCAAAAAATTGTTGAGAGCACCAAATCTCTGGTTCCTCTAGCACCCACTAGAAGGAAGCACCAACTCCCTGGTTTCTCTAGCACCCACTAGAAGGAAGCACCAACTCCCTAATTATTCCAGCACCAACTGGATGGAAGCAACAACTTCCAGTTACATAGGCACCAACCTATATAATAGAGAACAATAGTTCTCCCTTGCACCACCCTACCACCTTGGTTTTCCTGGCTGCAACCAGATGGAAGCTACAACTCCCTATGTTCAAGAAACTACTTGAATCTATGAGGACAACAGTCCTCGCTAACACCTCCCTACATCCTAGAAATATAAATATTTTCTTTTCTTGAATTTATCACAGTGATGCAACATTTATCTATGGCTTACCAGTCTCATCACTATTCTGCTACACTGCTTTTCTCGCATACAATGTTAGTTTTGTTCTTATGCCTTTTATGCTTTGTGAGCCATCTCTCTTATATGTTCTATGCCTCTGCATGATCTTCATTGCATCATTCTTCTTCCCTACAGGTTGTTCACAACGTCACTTCCTCATAATTGCATAGTTAACCAATAGAATCACTTCACTTCTCTATTCTGCATCTCTCTATGAAGTTGATTCCTCTGATTGATCATTATGTCAACTCTTCATCCTCTCTCGTGGTTCACTCCATGTGTTCATCATCAGTGGGAGTTATGCTGAGATTCCTTAGCTTCTCTGGTAGTTGAAACTCTTCGTCTTCTCTATCAGTTACAGCCAGTCAATTATGGCTTCTTTGGCTTCTAATCCCCTTTCTTCACGTGATCACTGGAAGTGACCATATACCTGGAATTAATGATCACTTGAGCGCTTATCAATTCAACGACCATGATTCATTCTCTTGAAATGTAGGACTGTTGTAACTTCGACACTTTTCCCTTCAGAAATTTTGGGATTCAAACCTTTCGAAACTTTTGAATCAAAATATCCAAATAGATCGGGCGGTTCACATTACATCTCGGAACCAGATCAATGGTTTAGTGTTAATCCTTACATTCATCCTTCATTTCTTAATCCAATAGCTAGGAGTTAATCAAGAAATGAGATGTAAGGCCACCTTTTACTCCACAAATTTGTATATTATCCTTACGTTATCCTTCCACTGTATTTTTATTAACGGTTGATAGTACCCCCGACATCAGATCGATGGTCGAGATCTCATTTGGGTCTTCAGAATTCATAGATTTAGAATCTCAACCCTTTCTTTCCTCCATACTTCAATATTCCAGAGCTGACAGGCCTCTGATGTGTGTCCCTCTTGGATTAACAGTTGAGATCTCCTCGGGTCTTTGGACTTCGGAGACTTCAAATATCAACCTGTTCTTTCCTCCGGAGTTATCACCTACTGAGTGAATCATTAGACGGTGGAGACCACTTTCTGTCGGTTAACGTTTTCACTTACACTATCCTTCCACTATAGTAGATCGACGGATGAGACTTCTCTCGAAGTGATCTTAATATCGGATGTCTTGTGTCCACTTCGAGTCTTCGACATTCAAGAATTTGGGTCTTTGGGCAAGTATTGGTGGTAAAAATCCCGAAGAAAAACTCATTTAGTGATGTAACTCTTGCGTCACTCAATGACGTGTCACGAGTCGAGCAGCTACCATGTGTCACTTAGATTCATGATTTTCATGTACCTGAAATGATGATTTCAACATGACACTTGTCGTTATTTGACTATGCCACGTGTCCTTGCTGACATGGACTTTTGATGTGGTGTGCCACTATGCCATTTTTATGATGTTGTCTACTGTGTGACCAACAAACCTGATCCAACGGTCCTCATTTTTCCTCCAAATCTAACGGTCATCATTCATTTCAGATTTCCCGACTTCAGGTATTTCACATCTCAAACCTTCTGGAGTGTATCCTCCTTGCCACTTTAAACCCAAACTAAATGTTGTTCGTCGATTAGGATCTTAGATCAACGACTTGATCTATTAACATTGTGGCTCTGCTAGCTTATCCTGTCCTTCTACTTGAAATTGATCCGACAGCTGATGGGAATTCTCATAATTGAATTCTCAAATCTCAATATCTCTAGAGTGTAACCTTCTCACGTATTTAGACATGAAGTGAATGTTTTTCATCGATAATGAACTTATATCGATGATTTGATATTTCTGCAATGTGGATTTGTTGGCTTATCTTGTCCTTCCACTTGAGAGTGATCCGACGATTGTCAAGATTCTTGAAGGAGATCCACAATCAAGAATGATTGATGAACCACAATCTGTGAGTGTTTTAACTCGTCGCCCAAACTACGCAATGGAAAGATGTGCGATATTGGAGAGTCAACCACAATTGTTGATATTAAAATCTATAAGATCAGATGGTCCTAATTCATTGCAGGATTGGAACTAAAGCGATATTTAATTATCCTTTCGATCTCTGCAATTTATCCCTATCATTGATCTTGTTGATTAAGGTTGGTTGTCATTGATGTCAAACCTTGAAGAAATCCCTATAGCACAAAGGTTTAGGTAATGGACCCAATATTGTTTGATGTAAATATGACTGATTATTGTTTTTTCATGGTTGATAAGAAGTAAATATGGATGAACTCCAAAGTGGTCCCCTTATGGTGAAAGCCCTCATGGGAAGACTCTTTGTGAAGTAAGAGAACCCATGCTTAATTGTGGAATAATGAGATGAAGGAAACTGAATTTGTCAGGGAAAATATCCTATATGGATAGTGCTTGTCATTTCATTTCCGGTCGTATGTGGAATGTCACATAATTCCTCACGGTTAGAGAGTTATGGTCATGAGAAGTTGGAGACCCCAGGTTTGGGTAATGGACCCAAGTTTGTTTGATGGGTAATGGTATGAGTTATGATATATTTTCATATAATACTATTCTATATGGATATTACATGTCATTCCATTTATGTTGGTATATAGAACGTCACATAACTCCTCACGGTTTGAGATTTATGTCCTTACGAAGTTGGAGGACCCTCATATGTCATCTAGAAGCCCCAAAAGGTCAAAGTAGTCCAAGTGGTTTAAGAGATTTTAAAAGGTAAATAATAAAGTGAAGTGATGAGTGTATTATAACTCAAAGTGAATAAAAAATAAATTATTTCAATAATAAATTTAATGGAGAAATTAGAAGTGGACCCAACCCTAAAATAAGGAAAGTGGGCCAAGTGACCTAGAAGATGTTTTTAAGGAAGCTACTTGGAGAGTATAAATAAGAGGCAAGGCTCTCTCATTTGAATCACACTTGAGAATATTGAATATATATATTTGTCTCAGGTAACCAAGGATATATAAACCATATTTCTGAGTGACGGTGAAGAAAAGAAGGCTGAAATGCAAGGAAGGATAAATTCTTTTGATGGTGCTTTCTAAGGTATGTTATTTACAGGTCATCTCACCATTTTCACTATAACGTTTTTTCTATAATGATTTAGACTGTGAAATTTCTATGAAAGTGAGAAAACATATCCAAGTATCTATGGAAAAAAATTCAGCTTGTGGGTCATTTTATTTTTGGATTTACACTCCATGGAAAATAGGGTTTGTGGCCAGTCCTGAAACTAGTCAAAATCAAGTGTTTCGGGTAAAAATGTCATAACTTCTTCATAAAAGATCCAAATTCAGTGAGACCAAATGTGTTGGTTAGGGTACATTCTTTAGTATTCTTTTTAATAGTTTCAGATCAATTCATCAAATATGTTGTGCGGGGCATTCTCTACAAGGTCGCTCTCTAGAATAAGCCAGAATTCAACAAGGTATGCCATTTTTGCTATAACTCCTTTTCTGAGAGGTTCCAAGAAACGAAACTTGGAGAAATTGCATAAAACACACTAAAGAACATTGTGTATCAGGTTCATATATTTATACATTACAGGTTCAAAGTTATGATTACTTAAAGTTAGGGTTGTTGACTAATCCAAAACTAGGCATGTGAGACTAAAGAAAAGTTTGATGAAAATGCTAGTCTCTTTTTTTTAAAGTTAAGGAATGTTTGCAGGAATGTGATCATATACACCAGGTCTATTACAGAGCTACAAATCATATTTGGATGATGAAATTGATGAGGGCCTTTGGTTGTGGTACATGTTGAGTACATGGTTGGGACAAGTAGTTGATGAGTTGGCGCACATACATGAGGTGTATAGTTGATGATGTTGGTACATATTGATGAGTCATAGTTGATGATTAGTTTACACATGATTGGTACATACTTGGTAAATGGTTGGATGCACTTTTTTATGGTACAGGTTGATTACAGTTTGGTGCATGGTTGATGCAATTGTTTATGGTATAGGTTGATTACAGGTTGGTGCATGGTTGATGCACTTGTTTATGGTACAGGTTGATTACAGGTTGAGTTACAGGTTGATGCATGGTTGATTCATGGTTCAAATTTATTGGTACAGGTTTCCAACGGTATATCTCATGGTGATAGTGTGACAGTGGTTCCATCATTCTATGTCTACTTCAGGGTGGCAAGAGGGGGCAAGGACAGGTGCTTGTATCCACCTTCCGGTTGTAGCCGGAGAACATAGGGGGTTGTAGCCTCCTTCTGGTTGTAGCTGGAGAATTGGGGAGTTGGAGATTCCCTCAAGTTGTATGTAGCCTAAGAAACTAGAGGATTGGAGCCTCCTTCCAGTCGCAGCTGGAAAAAAAAGGAAGTTGGTGCTTCCAATGAATGTAATTCTTCAAGACATATAAGAAAAAACATTCTGTGGTTTTCTCTCAATTTGGGTTTCCACGTAAAACACTGGTGTATTGTGTATGTGTATGATTGTTCATTTGTTCATTGCTTATTTACTCTGCAGTTATTGGATGAGTAATGTTTCATTGATATAACACTTGGATTATATGGTTAAAAAGGGATTAAATTTCTCTATTACTGATTCACCGCCCCTCTCAATAATCCAACAATTGGTATCAGAGCAAGATTCCTTTAGGAAACAATTTAACCACTGGAAGGAGATCATGGATTATTCTGAGAATGGAGTACCAATGTTTAATGGTCGGAATGGTTTTAAGTATGAGATTTGGAGCAGAAGGACGGAAGTATTTTTAGAGGCACACAGACATTATATTTGGCTATCAGTTGTTATAGGATATGATAGTTCAAAAAGGGAAAAGACTGCAACCAAGAAGGAATTGAAGAAGAATAACAAAATAGCAATGGATTTCATATGGGAAGGATTACCTAAAACAGTAAGAGAAAAGGTTGGTAAATGTTCATCAGCCAAAGAACTTTGGGATAAGTTACATGACATATATTCTTTACCCATCCTAGATTCAGAAAATGCCAAAGAAGATACAGATACAAAAAAAGAAGAAAGATGATCATCATGTCAGACAGATTCAGAAGAGGAAGATTATGATGAAGCAGCAGTTGATTACAAAGAAAAATTGATCAGTGCAATTAAATATCTAAGGAAAGAAAGAGAAGAAAACAAGTCATCCAAGAAAGAATTGATGAAGCAAAAGAAAAGGGTTCAAGGTTCTGAAAAGGATCAACAGGTCATCAAGAATTTAAGAGCTCAACTAGAAGAGGCCAGAAGAATTGAAGAAACTCTAGAATATCAAAATAAATGTTTAGAAGCCAACATAGCAGCACAATAGGAAGATGCAGAAAAGAGAGAAAATATATTGATGGATCATCTCAAGGAAAGAACCAATGATTTAAACCAACTTGAGGAAGAGTTTGGTCAAGAAGAGAGAAGAATGGAAGAAGAAATAATTGCATTGAAAATCCAACTTGAAGAAGCAAAGAGAACAGAAGAGGTCATGAAGTCTCAGATAATGAAGAAAGAAGAAGAGGTTGAGAATATTGAAGAAGAAGTTGCCACACTAAGATTCAAAATCGACAAGCTCAACAAGAAAGTTGAAGAGACAGAAAAATCCCCATCAGTTGTAGAGAATGAAGAGAAGCACTCTACGTTGATAGAAAAGAAGAATGAAGAAAATAGAAAGAGTTATGAAAAATTACTCAAAGGAAGGAATCATGGTCAACCATAATCTAAGAAAACTTTTGAAGATACATCTTCAAGAATACCATCCATGTTCAGGCCAAAATAAATCTTCAATCATGATCATGATCAATCAAAGAAAAAATTCAGAAGGACTATGCCACAAAGAAGATCATTCACTCCCAGGTATGAAAATTTATTTTATGGTTATTGTTTTTATTGTACTAACTTTGGATATAAGGTTGCAGATTGCAGGGATTATAAAAGAAATGTTCAAGCAGACCATGTCTATGTGGTTTCACGTAACATTGAGTGTTACAAATGTCATAACTATGGACACATAGCTAGTGATTGTAGAAGCATAATCGATACTTCCATGAAAGAGAATATTGATATCAGATATAAGAAAGTATGGATAAGAAAACAAGAAGAATAGGTGAACAAAGACCAGGTACTAGAGATCGCAAGATTGACAATAAAACGAGATGAAAAAAATTCTACAGAGAAAAGGAAAGATGTTAGATACAGAAAGGTTTGGAAAATAACTGAATGAAAGGAAGGATAGGTAAATAAGGAATAGGTTCAAGAGATTGTACTTTTACACATTGTAGTGAAAGATGAATCCATAGATAGAAAGAAAGAAGTCAGAGATCAGAGAGATAATGAATCTACCAATGAAGATTATGATGAATCTACCAATGAAGATGATGATGAATACACATTAGAGAAGGAATTGTTCTGAGCCATCTGGCTTAGAGACTCCCAAGTAATATGAATATTTGACAGGGGAGGTCTATGCGATAGCTGTGACAGACCAAAGAACTATCCTTCGAGTAGCTTGCAGAGATTGAGAAGACATATTCAGAGAAATCAGTTAGCAGAAGTATAGTTTGATAGTATAATGATAAATGGGTTAGCATTATGGACAGTTGCGCAAGTAGAGTCTTGTACAGTATGGACAGAGATGGATTTGTATGAAGACTTAGTAGATTTTAATAGATATATGATAGTGGACGAGAGCATGGATTCATAGATTGGTTCA